>VZTN01034377.1:245923-338001 GCA_013400515.1 Erpornis zantholeuca | reverse complement strand
ATGGGGAGGGGGAGGTTGCGGGCCGCGGGGTCGCGGAGCTGCGAGTCGAGTTCCGGGCGGCGGTGGGTGTGTGGGGGGGGAGACGGGACGGGCCCGTTGGGAAGCGGGGCCGAAGCCTCGAGCGGGCCCGCTGTGACACGGTGGTCCCGGCGAGGCGGGAGGGGACGGGAGCGGCCTGTGGGGGAAGGAGCAGCCCCGGGAGGGAGAGGGGAGCGCGGGGCCGCCCGTGGGGCTGCTCGGACACGCGTGGTGCCGGTACAGGAGCGAACATCGCAGTGCTCAGCAGAGGCTCGAGGAGGTGTCTCTTGTATTTTATTGTTTGGGTTGTTTTTTCGGGGTTTTTCTGGTTTTTTTTTAAAGGCAAGGACTCTCTTAGCTGGAGTCAGGCCTGGCCGAACGAAGGGAGAGCAACAAACCCGCACGTTTGCAGCCGCCGGTTAAGAGGCGGGAGGCGATGTGAGGGCTCACACACACACACAGCTCTCACAAATACACACTTGTCCACCTTGGCCTTTCTCGCGTGCGCCCAGCCCTGACAGCTGCCTGACAACAAATGCACAGCTTCGGTGATTTAGAATGGCAAATTTTTGTCTTCTGCGGGTTGTACATTTAATAGAGGAAATATGTTCTTGCGGTTAAAAGCACAAGACTGGAAATCAAGTGATCTGTGCTCTGTTCCAGTTGTGGGGTTTCTGATGTGACCTTAAGGTAATTGAATGGCCTTTCACAGGAAAATTGGAAAGGGAAGAACTGATTCAGCAGTAATGTTGAATATATTATTGAATAGGTTCAGTAATAGCTGTTGAATCTTTTGGTAGAAGAGGTAGGGGTTTAGAAATTCCATGGACTCGCTGCTTTGTCAAAATCTCCAAGGAATAACTGTCAAAATTCGCATCAGCAAAGTTTTGTCTGTCATGGGAAATTAGATTGTCAGTATGCGATAGTTTTAGATTAAATCTCTTGTTGGTTTTCATTCTTTTGTTAGTTTCAGATAATTAATCTTCCATGGGTGTCTTTAAAATACTGAAAACTGAAATGAGTGTTGTTCACTGCATGTGTCAGTTACAGAAGCTCTGCACAGAATATCCTCCTGGTATTCTGAGGAATCATAGTTTGACTGGAGTAAAGAAAAGGTGCAAACACTTGCAATCATGCTCCAGTGCTCATCAAAACCTGTAATGCTTTATGATGTTGGCAGCTAGTGGTAGTGGAAGTTAATAGAAGCAGCAAATAACTTAATTGAAGATGTTTCATAATTAGTGTGTTGTAACTTTTGAGAGTGCCCTGTCTGTGTTGGATTTAATGTCTTAATCCCTACCGTTTGATAGTGGTTTACTCCTACCACTGATATTAAAGTTTTGTTCACTTGGCCTTGAAATTGCTGCTGAGTGCCTAATACTACTTCTTTCTGCAAAACAAAACCCCGACAAACCATGTGTTCACTGGGATACCTGCCCTTTCCAAACTTTTCTTTTCAAATGTGGAGGACATACAACTGAGATAGGAATTTTCTCTTTTTCTGAAGAGGACTTTCCTAGTGGAAACACAAATGGTCAATCATAATGGGACTGAGAAATGGAAAAGAAGGAGGAGAGGCTTCCTCTGCATTTCTTTTTCTTGATGACAAAAGATCACAACAGGGTGTGCTGCTGTGTACAGCTGTGGTGGGTGGGGTTTTTTGGGTTTTTTTGAGGTTCTGAGTTTTAACCTCTGATGGAACTTGAAGGAACTGTAATTGTTGACCCTGTACTATTTCATACTTGTTAGGAAGTCAGATTTTCAATCTTGCACGTGGAGTGGGTGATTTGTGGAGTGTTTTTATGATCACAGAATATTATTTGAGCTGGAAAAAATTGTCTCCCAAGATAGAGTGCTCATGCTCAATTAAGGAACCTTTTGGGTTTATTTGAATGTTCTTTGCAACTTATGTTGTGATCTTTAGTACTTCGGAGGACACTTTAAATTGCAGAAAACTGCCCTCTCTATTTTGTTTATAAATGTCTTAAGAAAATGTTAGGAACTCTTTTATTGCTCTTGGCTGAATTACATACCTGCAGAAATACTTCTGTGGCAATTCTGCACAAGTCCCTGTGTCTTCCTTTCCCTCCAGTTAAGGCTTTGTTGATTATTTTAATGTTTGGTTTTTTTTAAGTTAAAGTGCAAATTTCTTCAAATGTCTCTGTTAGATTTGGTGGAATGAATTTTAATCTGTTAATGTTTCTTTAAAGATCTTTACGTGATTTTTTTTTTTTTTGAAAACAGGTAAGGAGCTCGTGCTCAGAATGAGAAGATTTGTTCTTGTGTGAGCTGAATTGCACTTGAGATATCTTTGTGGCTAACGATAAACAGCTCATTAAAAGCAAGCTGAACAGTAATTTAACACTTCTGCCGTTATCATTAGTCACAGTGCAAGTTCCTGCACTGTTTTCTGGAAGCCTTTTTAGCCATGTTCCTGTGACCACATAGAAAAGTTTGGCTGGCACTTGAGCGCGCTTGACCAGCGTGGGTTGGCAAGGTGCAGGACGCTGCCTGCCAAGTCTGTATCCCTACTGACCTACCACCAAGGTTGAGCCTGCCAGCACTGCCATCCTTGACAGAGGATCTTTGTCAGAATCCCTGCTACTGATACACCAACTATGAAGTAGTGTCTCTGAATTCTGGGTCAGTGGATGTCACAAACTGACAAATTTAGAATACTTTGCCATTCATTCATTCTGGGCAAGGGGGAAAAAAAAGCTTGGTGAATTACTATTGTCAGTGTTCCCTCCAATCTTGTACCTTTTGTAAACTTGTCACAGGCTTAATGCAATTCAGTTGGAGTGGGAGTGTATACACACATACACACACATACATCTTTATTTTTCTTCTTCTTTTTAAAGTTTTTCGAATGTCCTTTTTTCCAGGTTATACTTTTTGTTGCCAATGCATAGTATTTGGAATCTTTAGTGAAGGTCTTGTACATGAAAATCTAAATTTTTAGAAGGCTTTGTCCAGCTTGTTAATTTTTTAGCATACTTCAGGGTTTGTGAAAAGTACAAGATGTCCTTTATTTTCCTATTTTTGTCTCCAAGTGTAGTACTGAGGTCATTCCTAATCACCCTCTTGCTTGTCCATGTCCACCAACCTACCAATGGAGGCATAGGCCTTTGTTTTCATGTTTAGTGAAATGTAGCAGTACTTTTCTCTGGAAATTTAATTAAGAAATTGATTCTAAGTTGCAGTTATCTGCTTTGGTTAGAGTAGATCTTAAATAACCGTAAAAACAGGAGGCAGTTGCAGGGCTGACTACTGTTGATGGTAGCATTTTCCAGCATAATGCTTCTGTTGGAAAGTGCCAGTTAGCTGAAATAGAAGTGTGAGAAAATGTACACTTCCAGCAAAGCACTTAAGGGAAACAGGTTTTGGTTCTAAGATGGAATTTATAGTTTTGAGAATTTCTACAAAAGCTAATTGCTCAGTAATTAGAGCAGCTGCAGAGACCAGGGCCATCGGAGCATTGGATTTTTTTTTTTTTGTAAATGTGGATGCTTTAAGAAATTGTACTTTTTTAGGCATGGCGCATTTTGGTGTTTTCTCCCTCTCTCTCCCTTCCTCTGCATCAGAGTTTAACTTAAGTTTTGCCATGATGCAGAACAAATTCAAAATTGTTCTTTGATTATAATTTTTCTGAGCTTTTATTAGCATCAGATAGAAGTGAGGGTACTTTGGAAATGCAGTGGAGCTCTCTCAGTGATCTCTTTGCCTGGACCTCTTATGTCTAATCATTATTGCTGGTATTATTTTTTGACAATAGGTTTTTGAGAAAACTTTAAGAAGAAAGAAAGGTGTCACTTTGCTATCTGAGTTATATCTTCCATGTACGTTGTATTACTTGCTGCTTGTGCTTGGCCTTAGAGTTTGTTAGGTTTCTTGTAAGAGATTGGAGATTGCTGGTTAAATACTTCTCAGCTGACAGAACTAAATGCTTCAGGATTTTTTTTAAGCTGTGCTAGATGGTGTACAGATGTGGAAATTAAAAGCAAAAGTATTGTGTGAGAAAGCCCTGTCTGCAATTGTCAGTAGATTTTTCTGTTTGGAGGACAGTCACGGTTAGTAAAAGTTTTGAAGATACCAGACAGTTCTTTTCTGTTCTTGTTTACATATATTATCAGTTAGATTATATTGCCTTACAAGGCATGTTTGAAGCAAGAAATCTAGTGCTAGTGTAAAAGCGCTTGCTGTAGATTTTGGTCAGCTGGATGTACATTGGTACTGCAAGCCCAGTTCTGATGAAAATACCACAAGTTCCTTTTTGATATACTTCATAAAATCTCTTTCATGCTTTAGTTAATGGAGAAGGGGTAAAAGAAGTTTTTTCGTTTGAGGTATTCTTTGTTTGAGATGTTGCACAGGGTAATTGAAGAAAAATTCTTTGCATGAAGAGGCTGTGGCAGTGTTCTGTAGCATGCAGGCCCTTCAGGTTTATTAAACAAGTTTTTTAACCACTGTCATCTTAGGATTTGTTTTACGCTTGATGTGTATGAAGAAACTGTGGAGCTAACATTTCTCCTGTATTCTCAAGACTAATGTGTGCCATTGCATAGGGCTGTATGCTGGGCTGCAATGTAAGCTGTAGACTTGGGAAAATGATAGTAAAACCCAAGCACAATCCTGCACAGTTCCTGTCAGGAAATTTATAAGGGAAGAAAGATTTTAATAAAACCAGGTGAAATTGATGTTTGAGGTTGTAGTTTTAAAGAAAGTATTGATCTGTGTGTATAGCGTAAGACAGTGTAATATACCGCAGTTGAGTTTCTGAGCTTTCTGGATGAATATGTATGTGAATGTGTGTATGGAGTAAAAATACTTGAGCATTTCTGAGTCTGAAGGGCAATAAAGTTAAGCACAAGAGCTGACTGCAGAACAGCTTTAACTGCAGATCTGCAGCAGCTCTAATGAACTCCCAGTTGTGCTGCTGGTTATAAGTGGTGCTTTGTTTATTGTATGCAGTTGAGCCTCAAAACAGCTTCTAATCATCAGCAGTGAAGTTTCTTGTTTCAGACTGGATATGATGCTTCAGGAGGATTCCTGAGTTTGCAAACAGGTAAATTAGTGGGAAGAGAATAGTCCATGTACATTTGAGCACAGGCTTAGTACTGGAAGTAGGAAAGGATGAGGGTCATTGGTTTTACCCATTTTACTCTTGTGCTTGTGAAAGCATCATTCATTGCCCTGCTGCTTGGGGTGTAATGGTACTTCAAATCTGGATTTTGCAGGTGGGAAATTAGTTCAGAATCAATGGGGAAACCCGTTACATACAAAATGCATCTCATGAAAATAGATACACCATATGTAATGGTACATTTTCTGTTCTGCAGTGACTCTTGCTCAGGCCCTTTTAGCCAGAAGGAGATCCTTGGTATGGCATCAAATGAACCTCCTCAACTTGCCGGTTTAATGTAGTAGGCTAAGAAAATTTCACAAGAACTGCTAAAAGGAAGTCAAGTTGCTCAGTATTTGTGATGGCAGATGGAAGGTGGTAGATTTCTTCCATCTGCATAAATGAAATGTATGTTCTGTTGTTGGCCAGCTCTGTTTATATCTGGCTGGCTGGATGAAGTATTAAGGAGAGGGTTCAAACAATGGACCTGTTCACCCAACTAGTTTCCTTCCATTTGCTGTAGTCATTAACAAGAACTTTAAAAGTATAAATAATGCATGCCCCAAAGTCTAATTTTGATACAGCGATTACTTTCTTTTATACTTGCCCATTAAAAGCCCCCTCATGCTACTCCATGTAATTCATTACACTCACTCCTTAAAGAGTGTAACTGGTTTTTTTTAATGTAATAGCATGGTTTTCAGTTGATTTTCTCTTGTAGCTCAGCTGAACAGTTATTTAATAAAAGAAGGTAATGCATAATAGACCCTCTGCCTCTTGAGGAAATTTAAGTAAGCTTTTTTCTCCATGAAGGTTGTTACCAGCTGTGTCTAGAGGTGCAGCAATACGAGTAATTTGTGCACCACTGAATGAAAATGTGACTCTTTAAAGCATTTGTTTTTGTATTCAAAGCTCCATGATGCTCTGTGGTACTGCAATCACAGCTCATAACTTGTGCTTTTAAGCCTCAGAAGAAATTGATTGTAAGTACAGATGTTCTGGGGATGCTGTTCCTGGCAGATGTCATGATTACTTAGAAAACTTTCACAAATTAGATGCTGAAATTACAGCAAATGCAAGTAAATGTTTTAAATGTGGTTTATGCCACACATTCAGAAATCTGAAAACCCTACGTGAATTGCAGTTTCTACATGAAAATGTTTGGTTTCTACATAAATACCTGAAGCTACTGCTTTGTGGCCTGAAATAGTTCATGAAGCCAGTTCATGATTCATGAAGCTTTTAAATTCTACCTTCTTTTCTTAAGAAAAGGCAAAAGCTGTAAACCTTCAGTGTTTTGCCTTCCAAGATGAACCTCTGAAAGATGTGTGATGAGATAAATTCAGTGTCATTTGTGCTTCTCAGAGCCTAGTCATATTTTGTTGCAGTTTCTTTCTTGCCCTTGATTTTCCTCAACAGGTTAAAATACATTTCTGCTGAAGTCTTAAAAGTCTCAGGGGTGGCCAGAATGGAGTTACAGTAAATGGTATTAAGGTTCTAAACTTCAACAGTCTCATTTTTCAGTGGTTATAGTTACAAGCATGTACCTGGAAACTTTTTTTGAAGAAGTTGAAACAGTTTTGATCAAATCTCCTCTGATGCTTCTGAAATACTTGTTTTACCAGGCTTTGCTTTTGTTGTTAGACCCTCAGACAAATGTAAAGTTTTTAGAGTTAATTATCTTACTTACTCCAAGCAGATTATTTCTAAAATCATAGTTTATAGGACAGTCATTTATCATACTTCCCTTGACACTTGCCCTACAAATACTAGTTGCTGCAAAATATCTTCTTAGTAGAACGGTTCCAACTTCCTTTTCTTTTTGTGAGCTTGTTTATTCCATGAGCATGCTTGTGGGTAAACGATGTTGAAATTATATAAAACCATTAAAATATCTTTCCTAGGCAATGCATTATGTTCAAAATACTAGAAAACAAAATGAGATTGTACATGATCATAGCATAGAATCATAGATTTTTTAATTTGGTTTCTTAATACAGGTGGGATTCCTGTAATGGGATAGATAGGGGATGTTTCTTAAGATCTCCTTTGAGCTCAACTTAACTAGAGGAATTTCCAGTGCATCTTCTGCCTTGGTGATGCTTAAGGTTCTTTGAAAGCATAGCTGAGAAACAAAAATAGTACATTTTAATTGTCTTCTGATCTGAGACTCTAGGTGGGTTCATTTCCTTTTCTAGGGGTGTGAGCACTTGCTGATCTTGCAGCTATTGAATGCATGCAAGGCTTGAAAGTAAGTTAGTTGCTTTAAACAGCTTTTACTTTTTAAAACAGTAAACTTTTATCCTCAGTAAAAGAAAAATTTCAGTCTGAGTTCCTAGCCAAGTTTATCTCCCTTTATGTATTTCCTGTTACTTTGAAGGGTGCAAAGGTTCTCATGTTTAATGAGTCCTAGGGAACTAAATTAGTCTTAAAGTGTGGACATGGTAATATTTCTAAAAAAAAAAAAAAAAGATTAGATGCAATTATTTGAGTTTTTTTCTTTATTTTTTTCTCAGTACCTTCTTCCAGGGAGTTACTGAAGCAATGGGAGACTTCTCTTAATTTCTTTTTTTCCATTTTGTTTTTTTTTTTTTTTTTTTTTTTTTTTTTTTTTTTTTTTTTTTTTTTTTTTTTTTTAGAGCTCTAGGAAGAAAGACCTTCAAACAGTTTTTCTGTTTGTTTTGCTTTTCCGATTTTTTTTTTCATATTACTGAAACAAAGCTGAATAATCAAAGAGGTACCAATGGGATTAAGCTACTGTGTGAAATCAATGGATTTTTTCCTGTAAAGGAACACCAAGTGTCCTTGGGTTTGTTCACTTCTTTCATCAGCCTCTAACACCACAGTAGAAAATGTAGCATGGTTACATGTGGGATGTAAATGCCTCGCCTAGGGATCTTTGCTGTAGCTTTGGTTTATGGTGCTCAGTACATGCTTCTGTTATATAAAAGTGTCTGTCCAAGTGCCTGAGTGAGCCTGTAAATGTGCCCAGACATTTAAAAAGCCTTATCAGATGACTTTTAGTTTATCAAAGATAGGAGGAAAAAAGATCTTCCTGATTAAAGGTAGCAATCTAAGAGAACCAGCACAGAAATATTTAACATTTTGCTCCCCTGCTCTTTTTCTCTTATGTGCAGATTTGGTGTCTCTGGCTAGGGTAGGTGTTCTAATTCACCGTGGTTTATCAAAAGTGGAGAGACAATGTTGTTTGGCAGTCTCTGTAGCAAGAGAGGAAGCATCTTTTGTTATTGACATCCTTTCTCTTAGCTCTGCTCTTGCTTTCTGCCAGCTGCTCATTGTCTATACTTGCTTATTTAGTATTCACAAGGGATTTTACAAGTTCTTATCAGTTCGTTGCCACAGCACATCATTTCCTCTTGTCATCGGTACTCCTTAAATTGCTTGGGGGAGGATTTGCATTAGGGCTGCTGAGTGGTAAAACACCATTCATGAGCGAGTTGTTCTGCTCCTCTTCTTTCTGGGGAGAAGAAAACAATTTTTTTTTGCCAAGGATAAAAATATCCAGTACTTCAAATATTCTTCTTAAAAGATATAAGGAAGTGCAGCATAAAATTAGCTACAGCTAAAAAAAGGTTGACCACCTCTCTGGGTGGCCAGAGAAGGTTTGGTTTCTGCTTTTTACTGGGTTTTTCTTTTAATTGTGCTTTGTTTTCTTTATCTACAGTTTTGTCCTAAGTTTTTCTAGTACTCTCAAAACCATGGGTTAACTAGGGCTCAAGAAAAAGGAGGTGCTTTAGGATTTTTTCTTTTTTTCGGAAATAAGGATCCTTTGGGGAAGCTGAGTATTGCCATGCAGTACTGGCCTTGGAACTGGTGGTTCCACCCTGCCTCTTCCCTGTTTCTTCATAGCAAGTTTAGTCTTCTAATGCAGCACCGTGACAGGGATATATTATTAATTTTAAAGCATATTCCTAAAGCCTGTCTTCTGAGAGAAAGTCATCAGTTTAAGGAATATTAACAGGAACTTTGCTGTCCCTATCATCCCTTGATGGTCCCTTTTCAAACTAATCAGTAGTGCAAGCTTTTGGGACTGATCACTCTTTTGGGGTGAGGTCATAGTACTTCTGGAATTTTGTTTTGAAACAAAATCAGGTGTAATGCAAGGGCTGAAAACAGGAAGTCTTTTAATATCTGCCTTTTTCTTTTGCCACAGCCTTTGCTTGTTTGCTAATTCCTTGTTAAATTATCTTTTTACTAGAACTAAATTGGAGGCATCGATCATCATTTTTGATGTGAAGACTTCGTCACTGACATCTCTATGTTCATTTGTCATCCTCCAGGAAATAATACGTCTCATCAGTTGCAATAACTGCTTTGGGTATACATTGACACTTACCTGGAAAAAAAAACCAAATAAATAAACAAAAAACCACCAACAGACAAAACCCAACAGACTTTTTGAAGACTTGTGTCAAATGACGTCAATGGCCAGTTTGTTCTCCTTTACTAGCCCAGCTGTAAAGCGTCTGTTGGGCTGGAAACAAGGAGATGAAGAGGAAAAATGGGCAGAAAAAGCTGTTGATGCTTTGGTAAAAAAGCTGAAAAAGAAAAAGGGTGCTATGGAAGAACTGGAGAAAGCCTTGAGCAGTCCAGGACAGCCCAGCAAGTGCGTTACTATCCCCCGCTCTTTAGATGGACGGCTCCAGGTTTCTCACAGAAAAGGCCTTCCCCACGTGATTTACTGTCGTGTGTGGCGCTGGCCAGATCTACAAAGCCATCACGAGCTGAAGCCATTGGATATTTGTGAATTTCCTTTTGGATCTAAACAAAAGGAAGTCTGCATCAATCCATACCACTACAAGAGGGTGGAGAGCCCAGGTATGTTTGAAAGTTACTGACCTAAAAACTGAACAGAATCTTTGGTAACCACTTACTATTCACTCCACCCTCTTTCTTCTCTGATACTGTACAACCAATTAAAAGTTGTGTATGAGGCAGTTTGGGAGAGGAATGTTTAAAGTGTACAATTTACTGGTGGGGTTTTAGAGAGGTGTGTTGTCTATTCTGTACTAGCTGTTTCCTTTGGGATTAATCACCTTTTTCCCGCAGACCTTTTATGTCTGCTGCCCTTAAAGTTAGTAGCAAAGTTCTCATTTGTTGTGAAATAGAAAGCGGTGATGTGTTCTTTCAGTTTCAGTTTCTTTGAGACGCTTGTTTCAAAATCTCAGTACTTGCAAGGAGGTTGGTGGCCACCCTTCAGGGGCTTGCTAGTTAATCAATGTGTGACATGAATTGAGGAGATAAAAAATAAAATTAATAAAATTCTAGGATGGTAGAGTTCCCCATGTGACTTCAGGTAAGAGACAGCAGAGATGAATGCAACCAAAGACGTGATCAGTTAGAGCAAGGTGTGTGTCAGATGTTTGTCAGGTAAGGAGCCTGCTGTTAAAATGTGCTGCTGTGGGAAAAGGTGAGGAGGATTGGAATTGTGGTGGGAGAGATGAAGAATGTTGCTCTGGACAGTGTGGGGAGAAGTTGCTTCCCTTGCTCCCCAAAGTGGTTGTAACTCTACTGCAACCCAACTGTAGTGCTCAAGTGCATTGCTGCAGCACTGGAATTCCAGATTCCACCAGTCCTGAAGTTAAAAGTTAAAACTCCAGCTTAGCTGTAGTTTTATATGGCAATGTAGATGTTGTTTGTCTTCACTGGAAAGGACAGTATGTAATATTTAGTCTGACTGTAGTAATGGAGACTCTATTTCCATTTTCTCTGATTTGCTTATATATGCACACAGTGAGTTCGGCACTTCTGCATCAGTATTTCAGTATGTGCTACATGTAGACTGGTGTGGTTTTTATTTTAAAAAAAATGGTCTTCTTCAAGTTGTGTGAAATATATGTGTGTTTTTGTGATTTTTTGTGAGAGTAGAGTTTGAGTCTTCCTTCAAGCATGATTTAAAAAAAACTAAAGGAGAGAGGATGGGGTAAAGGCATGCCAGATTTCCACCGTAGCTAGTGTTGAAATTATCATGATGAGCAGAATAGCACAATATTTGTATCTCTTACCTTATATCTCAGTTTTTAATCTAAATGTATCTGGATTTTGTTTGTTTTTTGCAGTTCTACCTCCAGTGTTAGTGCCTAGACATAGTGAATTCAACCCCCAGCACAGCCTGCTAGTTCAGTTCAGGAACCTCAGCCACAACGAGCCCCACATGCCACACAACGCCACATTTCCTGACTCCTTCCAGCAGCCCAACAGCACTCCATTCTCCATCTCGCCAAACAGCCCCTACCCCCCTTCCCCAGCCAGCAGCACTTACCCAAGCTCCCCAGCCAGCTCGGGGCCGTCGAGTCCCTTCCAGCTGCCAGGTGAGTACAGCCTGAACGTTGGTTTAATAAAAATAACTGGAACGTCACATGTTGTGACCTTGGGAATTCGTGCTATTTGCAATAAATGGCTTTTTCAGTTGCATTTTATGGGATTTTCTTCCTAGTTTTATCACTGGTCAGAGTTAATTGTTATAGTTTTATTTTTCCAAATGTTTTTTTTATCATAGATGTAATACTGGTGAATTATTTTGCACAGGTTCACTATAGAAGAATATTTAGCAATGAAAAGAAAGCAAATGCAGGATGCTGAACAGGAAGTTTATTGATGTCTTTCCCTGAATAAAAACACCTAAAATATGGTGTTTAACTGGAAAAAAAAGTAGCATTTTTGTTGGGAACAGAAAGCATTAAACTAGTTGTGTTTAACTGAGTTGGAAAATACAGAAAAAAAAATGATAGGGACAAAGGAAAGAAGTCTCACTCATTCTGTCTGATTATTGGTGTGGTTTATAAAGCCAAGAATTTAATAGATTAAAGATTTTATTTTTCCACTAGCTCAGTGGCCTAATCTATTCTTTCTGGTTGCTCAGTTCCCCAGGAAGTGTCCCAGTCAGTGGATATCCCTGTTGGCCAAGTACTGGGATCACTGGGATGGATGCATTTATGGGGCATAGTGGGGTGTTGGCACACTGAGTGCTGTGCTGATGGAAGAAAACAGATCCACACTTTTGTAATGAACTCAGCCTGCAGGAGCAGAATAAAACACAAAAAACTGTTCCAGGCCTTTGTTACAAGCAAATAGTTATTTATTCTACTGCCTTATTTTTGAGCATGGAGAAGAGGGTAGGCAAGAAAGCTTGTGTTTATGTGACAAAAAGAGGGAAGCAGAGTCATCTTGCCCAACTGCAGGAGTGCAGGTATTAAAGAAAAAAAAAAAGACAGAAAGAAAAATGTGCATCTCATTTTTTTCAAGTTTCCAATCTTGTTATTGGTCCCTTAGGTAATATTTCATCTATTGAAGGAGTTTACTGTAAAGACAGCTGGCTGTGTTCAGATTTCTTTAAAAATGAGTCCAAATTTTTTAACATCTCTTGTTGAAGAATATTTTTGTGTGTACAACTGTAGAATGTATAAATAAATGCTCTAAATTGTTGAGGTTTATTCTTACTTTTTCATGTTTGTAGCTGATACTCCACCTCCTGCATATATGCCCCCTGATGAACAAATGGGGCAGGATAATTCACAGTCTATGGACACAAGCAATACAATGATCCCTCAAATCATGCCAAATATATCTACCAGAGGTAAGTTGTATAGTCTGGTGTAAAATTACAGTTTGGCTTCTTGCAACTCATGATCAAACTGAATGAATAACATCAAATGGGCCAGTAAATCTTGCTGATAGGTGGAAGCAGTCCTCTAGGCAGAGTGGGGCTGTAACAGACAAAACTGAGAAATAAAACTTGCCTCACTTACTTTTATTTTCATCTTCTGCTTTTAAAGCCTCAGGTGCATGGTGTGGCTTACAGTGAGTTGATCTTTTTTTCTTTTCTGCTACCTTTGCCTGTTGCTGCAATAACATTTGCACAAAGGCTATGAAAATTGAGTCCCAAAATACCAGTTGTAAAAGATTTTTTAAAAGGGGACAGAAGAGTTATGTTTTACCTGCTATCACATAGTCTTGTGTGTGTGTGTAAGGTTGTTTTTGTTTAATAGCAGGCTTAAAATTGGAAAATAATCATAAAATCAACAGGTCAGCTAAAATGCACAAAGGTCAAAATCATTAAGATTATAATCAGGACGCTTCTTGCCCATCATAACTGTTTACAAAGATTTTACTTAGCTGTGTTGGGGTTTTGGAAGGTCTGCTTGACAGTTCTAGATTTAATATTTTAACACTTACGTAAACTGTTATTTCCATTTGCTTTTCAGATGTTCAGCCCGTTGCCTATGAAGAACCCAAACACTGGTGTTCCATTGTGTATTATGAATTAAATAATCGTGTTGGGGAGGCTTTCCATGCATCTTCCACAAGTGTCTTAGTAGATGGGTTTACAGATCCCTCCAATAACAAAAACAGGTTCTGCTTAGGTTTGCTCTCCAATGTTAATCGCAACTCAACCATTGAGAACACTCGACGGCACATTGGCAAAGGTAAAACT
The DNA here is from genome assembly GCA_013400515.1 of Erpornis zantholeuca. Lineage (NCBI taxonomy): Eukaryota > Metazoa > Chordata > Aves > Passeriformes > Timaliidae > Erpornis > Erpornis zantholeuca. Next base: position 324,406 of record VZTN01034377.1, on the reverse strand, counting down.
GAGTTGTCCAAATCCTGCCTGAGAAACCAAGGTCTTGGTTTTATTTCAGCTTCTCTGTACTGCATCAGTGATTATTCTCAGATGAGAATGCTAGAAGTGATATGAGATGTGATACATTATCTACCACTCCAGTATCAGAAAACAACTTAGTTAGGCATGGTTTGATTCTAATTAGTCAGGAATTGCATACATTTTTCTTTGTGACTAATTAAAAAGACTAAATATTACCCCTTCCTTACCAAACTAGGTTGTCATTGGGGCTTGCTTGTTAGGGTGAATGATGTATAGAGTTCTGCATTTCAGCACCAAGGAACATTGCAGGATATGCCATGATATTGTACATTATATGTACTTCTTAAATCAAATTCTTCATACACCTTTATAGTATGTCAAAGGTTTTTTTTGTTTTGTTTTTGTAAGGTATTACTTGCTGTCTACAGTATGTTTAAATATCTTGGTGAGTTGGCAGCAGGACTTTGAAGTGCTAATGCAAAACTGCAAGGGCTCATTTGTCTGAGTGAATCCATGGGGCGTGGATGTGTGTGGGAGGGATTCCTGGAGACAGCAGGTTTTGCAAGATCTTCTAGTTTTCCTGTACTGTTTTGGCTGATAGTACATAGAGATGCACAGTTTTCATCTTTGATAGAATGTGCCTGGATTATCTTAAATTGTAGAACACTTTTTTATGAATATCTTTTCTGTGTGTGTGATTAACTCAGTCCTGAGAAGAGAACCCTGTTTCTCTTGCACATGCTTAGAGGCCTTTTTAGTACCTAGGAGCATTTGGTAAAGCTGGTCTTGAGTTTTGATTGATGAAAATCCACCCTGTCACATAACATTCTTTTAATTAGAAACTACTATAAATATAACAAAATTTTGCAGATAATCTGGAGGCCAGAAGTTCTATTTGTATCTGTTGGAAACTTGGCTCTGCAATACAGTTGTCAAAAAAAAAATTATTAATAAAATGTTATAAAGGGGAGCAAATTATTTGTGGGGCATGGGTGGTTTGTCAGGTTCTTTTGTTTTGACTCACCCCTTTTGATGGTATTGGCAGAGAAATCTTGTGCATGTGCCTAAGGTCAGTAGTGTAACCAGGACCATCGTGTTGTAGAATAGTAATGAGCTTTAAAATGTCTGCATCTCTAATAGTAATTATTTAACTTTGCTTTATGGTAACTGTTCTGACAACAATTAAGATTGCTTAGGGATAAAATATTGTTTATTTATGGCTTTTGTTTGAAAGGTCTTGAGGTTTTGCCTCCTTAAAACTACCCAATCCTATTTGTTAATGTTTTTTACTGTAGCTGGCAAGTGGTGGTCACTGTCTTATTAAATAAATAGGGTTGTGAAAATGCATTCTTGCCCACCCCAGATTCTCTGACAGCTGCTGGTAGTTGTTGAAGCCAATGGTTCCTCTGTAACCTCCATCCTACCTTAGTCCCAAGTGGGTCTAGCAATCTTCACAAGAGTTGCTGCTGTCTGAAAGATCAACTTGCATCTGTTGACTTGCGGCAGCTTCCTCTGGCACACCACGGGATCCTGTGGTGGATCCTCAGGGTATTGCAGGAAGACTTAAACTGAGCTATATCCCAACCATGTAAAACTGGGATGGGGGAAGGAAGGCAGTGAAGGAGCAGTGAGAACCCGTGTTTGGGTGCTGGAGGGATGGTAGCTTTTTTATGTTAATTCTTAGTAATAATATTGTATAGACTTCAAAACACGTGCATAGCTGAACACAGACAGATGTGATAAATCTAGGGGCTTTGTTGATGTTAAGGTTTGTAAAGCCTGATGGTAATTAAGTAGAGCAACTAATTGGACTTAGCTGTCCTTCGGCTTGATAAAATGTACTGAAAATCAGAGCAGACTATGGATATACTTCCTCATTTATGTTCATCACTGACCTTTCTCCCAGGACACACCTATTTCTGTTGTACTTGGCATAGGCAGAAGCTGCCAGGTGTATAAAATTGGAGTTTTAACATCCACATAAATTCTCTAGAAAAATAGCTTGAAATAACGGTTGAAATGTGGCAGTAATTTTTTCATTCTATTCTGTAATTGATCGTAGAAGGACATCTAGTGGCTGGTGTATCATGAACCTGCTGTGTTGAACTGAGAAAGTTTGTGCAAAAGCTTTTCTGAAAACCTACTCAGGCAGAAATTTACGCTTTTTTTTTTCCCCAAAAAAATAGAACTTGCAACAACTACCTCAAAATTAGCGACAACAAAATAATTTGAAATGTTTTTATCTTTGTTTTCAAGGAGTTCATCTCTACTATGTTGGTGGAGAAGTCTATGCTGAGTGTTTAAGTGATAGCAGCATATTTGTACAGAGCAGGAACTGCAACTACCACCATGGCTTTCATCCAACAACTGTATGCAAGATTCCCAGTGGATGCAGTCTGAAAATTTTTAACAATCAGGAGTTCGCTCAACTTTTAGCTCAGTCTGTCAACCACGGATTTGAAGCAGTGTATGAGCTCACCAAAATGTGCACCATTCGAATGAGTTTTGTAAAGGTAAATTATTCTGAGGGTATTAAAGTTTATTGTAGATTTGGGTATTTAGCAGTAATTCCATTAGCACTGTAGCAAAGCTATTCTGGCCTGATATGGTTCTTTTCAATGATAAGTGTATTTAAAGTGATAAATTGGGGGAGAGGGAAGTCAGTACAAGGAAGGAAAAGCACAGATTGCTGTATTGAGTGTCAACTGTGTGTTCAGTTACTTCAGTATTCGGGACAGGAATTTATTCATTGTGGTTGCTGTAATTTTGTTAAAGGAGATTTGAGTTCATGCTCTAAATTTGAAGGAGCAAAGTGAATAACAAATCCACTAAAAGAATGTGATTAAAAGGGAGCATAATTATTGAAGAAAATTTTTAACTTCTTCAAATTGATTATTAGTTTAAAAAAAAAAACTGGTTATGGAGAAAAGACATGATTTGCATTTATGAAGTCAAGCTGTGTTGTTATTCACAGGAGTGTTTTTCTGAGCATTGTTTAATCAAGATGTTGTCTGTCTCAGTTTTAGTGTGGAGTCTAAACTTGGGCTTTCCAGGTGTTTTGTTAGCATCTTGTCCAAAAGATGTTGGTTGTGTCAGTTATGACAAACACTGCTCAGTTTGAAGGTGTAGAGGAGAGGGAGCTGGAGGTTGAAACAGAAGAGATGTGGCTATGGCCAGGAATCATCCTTGAGTCAGCAGGGAGCTCCGTGGGAGGCTGTAGCACACAAAACTTAATTCAGGCTTCCAGGAGCAGCTTCCCTCCTGCTCCTTCCTAGCCTTTTGGTTTGTTCCTATAGATCAGTGTTACTAGACTGCGAATCACCTTCAGATAAGTAACTTGAGATCATGATTTCCATCTTCTTGTTAGCAGCTATATTAAAAGATAAGCATGTCCTCAAATTGATTGATACCATTTTGTTAATTTTCTAGGGCTGGGGAGCTGAATATCACCGACAGGATGTCACGAGCACCCCGTGCTGGATAGAAATTCATCTTCATGGGCCCCTCCAGTGGCTGGATAAAGTACTTACACAAATGGGTTCTCCTCTTAATCCCATCTCATCTGTTTCATAGTGCTGAAATTCCATCTTCAGCCTTATTTTTAGCGAACTTATTCTAATTCTAGAGAAACTTCCAGTGGATACTGTGAGCTGTATGGAGAATGGATCTTATGATTTAACTTTTTTTTTTAGATCCCTTTGTGACCAATTCCATTGTGTCTAGCTAATCAGTTTTACATTTCAAATTGTTCTTGTGATGCTTAAGTGACAGTTGAGCCCTAAGGGAAAAAATAGTCTATTGAAAAATTCAGAACACTTCCCCTTCTTCCCCTAGAACTTAAACAGACAAATGTCTTAACTGGAAAACCTTTTTGTCCTGTAGGGACAAGAATTAATGAAGACTGACTTCAGAAAATAACTACATATCATAATTTGGGATTTTTTTTAGTGTTTATGAACTTGTTTGAACACGTGCAGCTCCAGCTTGCAAGCTGTATTTTTAGCATAGTGTTTTAACATCTTAAGGTTGACATAAGCAAAATTAGACTTTATCGTGGCTAATTTGCCTCAGATTGAACAATGTGATTTTTTTTTTTAAGTGTACACATGAAATATACTTTTTACAAATATTGGAGTGGTATAAAAACACTTGTATTTTCTATTGGAAAATGCTGTCATAAACACATTGTATATTAATGCAGAATAGCAGTTCTTAGCCTTTTCCCACTTTGGTTTTGTAATATCTCTTTTAACCACCATTTAAAATAGTAATTGATCCAAGGTAAACATCCTGCACGTTTCTGAAGTAGTGATTCTTGTTTTGCTTTGATTTACACTCATGCCATTTGGATTTGGTTGCCAAGGCTATTTCTTTTTAGGTACCTTTCTCTATTTTTACATAAACACTACTATTTGTAAATGGCAGTGCTTACTACTTTTTGGAAGGAATAAGTTTTTCGTTTTCTTTTTGGTGTTCTAGCTGTTTATTTTACCTGTCTGGAATTGATCTGTGTTAGGCCTTTTTAGTCTCTCAGTAGACATTATGCAGTATTAGTGATTACACTGTATTTAATTCACTTTCAAGTATGAGTTTGAGTCTCTTTGAAGACTGTGAGTGGCTTAGCAAATGAGTAACTGAATGCACAAGCTTTTTCTTCCAGATCATGTAATTTAATACAGACCTGTTGGTAATGACCAAAAGTAATCACTTCTTTGTGGCCTGCATGAAACAGTGCTCTTGATCCTGTCCCTGATGGCAGGGGTTCAGTCAGAAGACTTGTAACTGTGGTTGGCGTCTTTATGGGATTGAAGGACTATGGTAATATGATGATGGAATTTTGCTCTCATATGTAAAGAATCACAGAATGTTAAGGGTTGGAAGGGACCTTAAAGATCTCCCAGTCTCAACCCCCCTTCCATGGGCAGGGACACCTCCCAGCAGACCAGGTTGCCCAAGGCCTTCTCCAACCTGGCTTTGAACACTACCAGGGTTGGGGTATCCACAACCTATCTGGGCAACCTGTGACAGTGCCTTAGCAGCCTCACAGTAAAGAATTTCTTACGTATAGCTCAGATAAATTTGCCCTCTTTCAATTTGGACCTGTTAGTCCTTGTCCTGTCACTACAGTTCCAGACAAAGAGTCCTTCTCCAGCTTCCCTGTAGCACCTTCAGATGCTGGAAGGTTCCTCTGAGGTCTCCACTCAACCTTCTTTCTCCAGGCTGAACAGCCCCAACTTTCTCAGCCTCTCTTCGCAGGGAAGGTGCTCCAGTCCTCTTACCAACCTTGTGACCTCTGGTCTTGCTCCAGCAGTTCCATTTCCTACGTTGAGGGCCCCAGAACTGTGCTCAGCACTGCAGGGGGAGTCTCACAAGAGCAGAGCAGAGGGGGACAGTTCTCTCCCTCGCCCTGCTGCCCACGTTCCTTTGGATGCAGCCCAGGATTCTGTCAGCTTTCTGGGCTGTGAGTGCTCAGTGCCAGCTCATGCTGAATTTCCCATCAGCTGTCACCCCCAAGTCTTTCTCTGCAGGGCTGCTCTCAGTCACTTCTCTGCCCAACCTGTAGGTGTCTCTGGGATTGCTGTGACCCAGCTGTAGGACCTTGCACTTGACTTTGTTGAACTTCATGATGTTTGCATTTGGCAAACTTTGGTAGAGAATTGAAACACTGTACTAAACACTAAAATCAATTACATAACATATGCATATTTCCCTCCTTTATATAATAAAAAAGAGGCTGAAAGAAACATTGTAAGATAATTACAAATTAATTATATACAAAATTTTGCATGCAGACAGACCCTATTATATTTTTTAACTTCTCACCTTGCTTTTTCTCTCTCCTGAACACCTCTTCAGAAAAGGGTTCAGTGTTTGGGGAAGAGGCTGAAAACTCTAATATGCAAACACTTATTAAAAGATGTGTTGCTGTTACTTACTGCAGTCCTGAGACAATGATTTTTTTAAACAACTTCTTGTGTCTTCTATTGAATGACAGTTTCTCCTCAAATGTGGAAATCATGCATCATATGGTACCTAAGTAACAAATGACCTTAAAGGATTAAAATTGTTTACGTGTCATTAAAATGTTTTCTATGAATTGCCTTAAAGGAATAAACCATAACACTTCTGCAGAACCTTAATGTACAGGAATTTCTGTATTACTGTTTTAGTTTTTTGTGTTTTGTTTTGTTTTAAACAGTTTCTCAAGTATGTTTGTAAACAGATGAGTGCATCTTCAGGAGAAGGGGAGTAATATTTGCCACTTAGCTTTGGGTTCTTCCCTTTCATTCTTTGGAGCTGCAACCCACAGACAGTTCTTTTGATTGACTAAGATGCCAAATCAGTTGGCCACAGGATCCAGCTTCTATTTTCTTGGGGCCTGACTTTTGTCAAGTTGCTGAATATGTATATTTGACACTACAGAATATTATATTTCTTGACTAGCTTATGTAATAAATGACATGGCACATTGAATTAAGGAAAGATTTCAGTTGTAGGTACAAGATTTTACTTTATCCAAAATGTTTTTCACCTGGCTTCATCTCTGTTCACTTGCATGCTTCTATGTGGCCAACTGAATGACTCAAGAATGGGTGCTGAAGTGGGTGTTGTGAGCCAGAACTGGTGCTTAGTGCTAGTATTGTGGTTAGATTGGCTACCCATGCACTGAACCATAATTTCTGCAATAATATCCAGTTAACCCACTTCTGATGCTGTCATTAAGTACTGAACTGCTCTGGCATTTTTCTGCTTGTGTACATATTCTGGAACTGTAATAGATGCAGTGCTGGGATATCCTTGTGACTGCTGGTGTTGGCAGGGCAGGCTTGCAGGAGCAAACCCAGTAAGATTTGTGTGTGTTCTGCTTCTCTGTTCCTTCTCAGTAGGGCTTTTTGGGAGCTTTCTGGTTAGCAGATTTGGTGTGCTACTGGGGCATGGTGTTCTTAATCCTGTTTTTGTTCATCTGTGCTGCTGATACAAAACTCAGATATGGGCACATGGACAGATTGGATGGAAAGTTGTTTGATGCCAATGATCTGTAAAGTGTAGCGAGAGCAGGGAGAGCTGCTCCTGGTACTGCACATTGTACAGAAATCAGTTTTTTGGTCTAGATGGAGGGATGGAGATACTGGCTCAGCCAGTGGTGTGGTAGTGGTAGATGGAGCCTTCCCAGTGTAGCCCAGCTTAGACTGAATGTTACTCCTCAGTAAAAACGGATTTGGCTTTTGTAGTATATTTTCTTCTTTCTGGGCATCTTTCTGCTTTGCACCAACCCCAGCACTGACTGACAACTTTGGCAATACCAGCAGAGAGCCTGGAGCAGGCATGTACTTGAGCCTTTCTTGAGATTGCTTTTATTGTCACTGAGATAAGACAGCAGCTTGGCTATTGCTCCTTAGACACCTGGGTCTTGCTGGCAGTCAGTTGGTGCCTTGTGTATCACACCCATTTAACTGCAGTAGGCATGAAGTAGTTGTCCATGAAGGGCTGACACTGGGTTATAGAATCTACAGGACCAAAATAAAACCTTCTAGTACGACTGACTGATTAGAGACAAATCTGGCAGAACAGCCCAACAGGCAAAAGAATGATGAAACAGCCCAGGTGTTACAATTCAGAATAAAATTGTTTAAAATATTGGAATTATTTTAGTTTTTGCTTGAAGCAATGATTTTTTGCTCCCCACAATATTACAATGTGAAAGTTGTCGATTCTTGGGTGTAAGATTAACTCGGGATTCTCACAGCATAGCTCTAGAGGACATTAAATGTGTCAGGCTTCCTCACTAATCTGAAATAATAACCTTTTTGGGATATTGTTTTACTTGCTCATAGAGTTGCTAGTGATGGTTTCTGGAAAAGCAAACAAACAAAACCAAAAACGAAACCAAAACATTTTCTAAATGTTTTGCTTCAACTGATAAACATGTGACTAACTTTCTTCTGTAGTTGTGAAGTTTCTGTTGAGGAAGGTTTCCCTTTCTGAATTCAAATCAATAGACCAAACCATCAGATTACAACATAATGTTGCTTTCTTATGCTGCTCCATAAACCTGCTTCTGTGTTTGTTGCAAGCATAACCTTTATGCTTTTGTTTACATTGTAGAAAACACAGTTCTAGCAATGAGGTTTTTTTCATTTATCTCTAAACATCTTTTTATTTTGTTAATTTTAAAATTACTAGGTTTTGCTATGTTATGTTTTTAAAGATTTTTTGCATATTGCTGCTCATATTTCAATAAACAAAACAAAAACTGCACAGATTCTTCTGATTTCCTTTATCTGTAACTATGTCTCAAGTATTTGTTTACAAGGGTTGATTTATCACATGTAACTCACTGCTGATGCCTTTCCATGTCTAGATTCCTCCTCGTGCAAAGGCGATTCTCTCATTTTAAAAATACTTCTCTGTAGCTTTTTGGTAATGTAAAAGCTGCTGTGCTCTCAGAAGCAGACACTTAAATTATTTCATTATTTTTAAAACTTCTTTTTTGCTTTTAGAATGCAGGCAGCTAAAATGGTATCATTTTGATAGTACTTATAGAAATACTTCAATTGGTAGTACAAAAAATTGTTTATCTAGAAGACTTCAGCAATCTGATGACTGTTGGGTGTAGTTGGGGGTTTTTTTTACCATTGTGGCCAACCATAGCATTTTGAAACAACTCATCATGTCTGAATGTGCTGAACTTTGAACTGCTGACCAACAGCCTTTCAGTGAACTGAAGGCTGCTCAGATATCTCTTGTAACTCAGTACTGCTGCAACAAAATGTAAATTTAGAAGTTCAGTGAACTGTATATTAGCTTATTTTAAAGATTGAGGGGAAGAAAACTTTTCCCTTGTTTACCAAGATACTGCAGAAATAGAGATTGAAAAGTGGTGTGCATATATTAAATCTTTTTTGGGCAGAGTGAACACAAAAACACTAAATCCTAATTCCACAATGACAAGTGATTTCTTTAGTATAAAAAAATGAAAATGTTGATACAACTTTTATCTTGTCTGGGCTTCCTGCTTTGGGATTTAATTTTACCAGAAGACTGCCACCTGCAGTAATACTCTGAAATTCTGTCATTTTCTTAATGATAAGAGCTTTTTTCCTCTGAATGTGAGAATCCAATCACACTGTAAAAAAAAAAAAAAACAAAAAACTTTTTAATTAATCTCTCGATACTGTTTTGTATCAGTGTCTCCTCTACTGTTTTGATAGGTAGATTGCCATGAAAATCCCCAGAAGGTTTACTGTGATAGTGTTACACAGATGGTACAGTCTAATACAGTGAGCAAGATCTCAGATGAAGTTTCAGTGGCTTATTGGCTTTCCCAAAGCTTTATATGGATTTTTATGAATAGCTTCATAAGTAAAAAGCAAGCAACCAAAATACCTTGATTATTAAAAGTTTTAAATAATTTTGTAGAAATGAAGAGGATTTTTTTTATCTCACTGGTCTTTCTGGGACATTTGGAAGTACAGTGACAACTTGGGAGTAGGTAGCCAAAGTAACTTTCTAAATTCTTCATTCATGGGATTTTCACAGAAGGGAAAAGCTTTGGGTGAAACATCAGTCTTCCACTCCCTCTCCAGTTTACATCGTGTGTCAAATTTAAGTCAGAAGCTACTTTTATTCACTGCTATGTGAAAAGCAAATATCTCACTGTCATTTAAAATAATTAATCATCAGGTGTCCCATACCCTGTGATAAGAGAGCTCTTTCTTGTCCTGGAGTGTAGAGCAGGTTTCTGCCAGGTCAGTCAGTTCCATATTTAACTGATGGACTCTGTTGCTGTTTGGTTTGCCCATGCTCTGCTGGAGGACAGAAGCTGGGCAGCACATGCAGAGGTGTCACGGGCAGCTCTGTCACTGCCATCAGGAGTGCCCTGCCTCAGGCAGGAGCTGCTTTTGGCTGTCACCAAAGGGATGCCGAGTTAGCAGAGACTGAGCTGCTGCTCTGCAAGTTCGGGTTGCCCAAACAGGGACTGTGCCACGGATGTGTTCCTGCTACAGGGGATGTGGGACAGCAAGGGCAAGGTAGAAGTCTCATAAAGACAAAATGACAGGTGGTATTTATACACACCAGCAGATTAATGTGAAATCATTTTTTTTTTGTCAGACTTAAGTCTTGAAAATAAGCTTCTAACTTGTGTTCAGAAATAAGTGTACTTAGATAACATTTCCCCTCCCAAAGACAAAACATGTAAAACTACTTCACTCCCATGGAGATGTGAGGTGAGGGGGTTGAAGGGTGAAGTTCTAGGGGGTGGAAGCTGTTGAGTCATCTCCAGCCATTCTGTATTCCTGCTTCTTGCAGGACTAATTTTTTCCGCATTGGAAGAAAAACCCCACACCTTTTAAATTAGCAGCTTTTCTGTTCTAAGGCTAGTTTTAATTTGTTTATAAATAGCTTTTTTCCTATTATCTTTTTGAGAAATAACTGTTGTTTGCAATAACAGTATTTATTTCCAGGACTAAATTAGAAGTGCTGTGTAACCCAGTCACTCCTGCAAATTCTGATTTTCCGAAGTCTTAGAGAAACTGCTGACAGCAAACTCAGGAGCCACTTGAGACAGCTTTGTGCTGTGTGTGACTTTGACTTCAGATACAAAACAGACAAAATGGGCTCTGTTCCATATGAGCCAAATGCAGACTATTTTTTCTGAGATTTCAGGTCTCTGGTGTGCAGTCCCACTAAAAGATTTTTATGGAAGGAATTCATCACTTTCCTCTAAGAAATTAAGGTAAATGCAGTATATTAAACCTAGAAGTGCAAACTTTAGAGTGAACAGGTTGTGTCCATGAGTGGAATTCAACAGTGGCACTTTATGCGTATGCTCAGCCCTGCAGGGAGGAATTTGATGACACCAGGAGGGGAAAAGAGGAGGGAAAAAACACTTGAAAAGATATAACTCTGTACCTTGTTGCCTGGGAGACTTTCTGTATGGATCAATGGATTTAAAGCAAACTTCTCTACTTCTACCTGTAGTTTCTGGAAGAAAGAACCTCCTAAAGACAGATGTGCTGTGAACACAATCCAGGTCTCTCTTTCACCATCTCAGTCTGATATATTTTCCATTGTTTTAAGTATTTCAAATATCAGGTAGGTAAAGCTTCTGGCTCTCTAAATGGACAGAGCAGTGTTCAGTGGGGACACTGCCTTGGCAGAGCTAAACTGAACCTTTTGATCCAGTGGGATTGGGTCTGGCCACACTCTGCTGTGTGGGAGCGAGGTGGCCACTTGTCACCAGGAAATGGGGGCTTGCACCTGCTGGAGGAAATCTCCTTAAAGCAAGTTACAGATTGCTGTGGCTCCAATGGTTTGATACAGGTTGGAGAGTGATCATGCAGTGCAGCCTAGCCATGCAGCACTGGGTTATTTACCAGGCTGAGACATCCCAGACAGGAGATACTTATCTCTTGGGGTTTATTCTTAGCCTTTTGTCTTGCTGTGGAGTTTGACTGACATGTGAGTCCTATGGGTGAGCTCCTTCCAGGCAGAAGCTGTGATGGCCATGTGCATGGGGTATAGAAAACCCTCAACTCCTGATTTTTGTTAGGGAAAAGGGAGGTGGAGGGGGGCAGATGCCGATGGGGAAGCCCATCTAGAGCAGGAAATGTGGCAAGAAAGATGGGTCCCCAAAATGTTAGCAAACCCAATGTTCCGGCAGAGCAATGGGATGAGTGAGCTCCCAGTTGTGGAATGTGCTCGCAGAGGAGCACAGAGCTGGTGGTTTCTCCTGGGTCACTCGGTACAGTTCTCTGGCAAACTCCCCATGGGCACTGCCTGTGCCAGCAGCTTGGACAGCTGGATTCAAAACCATCCATGGACTAAGAGGGTGAAGCCAACAGAGTGAAATACAATGATAATAATAATAATAAATCCATTGAAAGGGTGGCATCTGCTTCAAAGCACCTCACTGCTTTCAGGTAGATGTGATGAGTTGCTTCCCTGGCCAAGAGGGAGAGTTGGAACCTTGTTTAACATACAGCTCCTGATCCTGCAGAGCACTCAGCCATGGTTGTGAGGTGTACGGATGCTCCTCAAAGTGTTACGGGAGCTGCTCATCTCTTGAAAGCAAAGCCTATAATTGAGAATTTCTCTGAATGAAGACCAGTCTGCTTCTCACAGCCTCGTGTCCCAGATTCCTGGTGTTTCACTCATCTTCATGTTGCAGTCTATTGGCCTCCAGTCTGCCTTGAGGAAAAGCCATCAGGAGGGGGGGTGCTCCTGCAGGGCTGTGTTCAGAGGCTCCTTCCAAAGGCACATTGAGAAAGTGAGATTGGGTAAAAGACACAGGGAATGGTGTGTTTGTGTCAGGGGCAGGACTGTGACTGGCAGAGGGTGAGGGGAAGGAATGGAGAATCCATGTGGGACCCCACAGATGGCATACATCTAATAAAGCAGTTCCAGCAAGTGAAGAAATGCTTGTCAGTCCCTCCCTGGTGTGCTTATGGTTGGAAAGTGGATTTTTTGGTCAGCTTGAATTCTGAGCCTGGTGAAACAGAATGCTTTCTACACATACATTTCATACTTTGGCTAAAATTGTGGTGGTGCCCCATCCCTGAAAGTACTCAAAGCCAGTTGGAAGGGTCTTGGAGCGACCTGGCATTGGAAAATGACCCTGCCCAGGGCAGGAGGATTGGTAGTGGATGGTCTGTAAGGTCCCTTCCAACCCAAATTGTTTTGGGATTCTGTGGTTCTGAAAATCATTAATAGAACTTTCTTCTGCAATAGAAAGGATCCTGGATATTGATGAGAGCAACAAAGGGCATGCATAAAGGCTTTTCCAGAAAATCAGTTAACACTCTCAGCATGACAGGTTCTGTAGTATTACTCCAACCAGGCTGTGGAGAAAAACAGGATTGTTCCAGAGTTATTCTTGAACATTTAAATAAAGACTGCAATGCAAAATGTGCTCTGTCAGGTTCTGAAGCTTTTGCCAGCAGAAATTCTTAGACCAAACTCATTATGGCTGGTGGCTGAAAACAAGCTGTCATTACTTAAAAATAAATAAGAAAAGTCTGATTTGATAAAACTTGATTTATTCAAAAAGGGCTGAGAGAAACACACTTGCAGTTATTGTTGCTTTCTACATTAGAGTAACTACTTGAAATTACACCAGTTAAATTTGGTTCAGAGGAAATATTGGCCACATATCAAGGAATAAAATATTGAAATCTGTTATGTACTAGTTTATCTTATTTGAGCAAAATAAAACAAGGTAACAAAGACAATGACATGGAAGTGTTATCAACTGTGCAATTTTGGGTTAAAAAAAAGAAAAAGCTTGCCAACAGACTTCCATATGTACACATTTTGTCTGTGTGCTCAAGTGCAAGCCTGTATGTGAGTGTAATTGCATTATAAAGTCTCCTCATTTTGAAGAAATAAGTTATGTACACATATATACACACAGCTCCTCTCTTGTACTCTGCTGGTCAAGAACGGGGATAGGAATACAGCAGCAGACTCCACTTTGAACCCCATTTCAGATGATCCAATACCCAAAACTGCAGCTAAAATAGGATACAGGACTGGGTGTTTCTGGATAGCTACAATTCTCCTGTATGTTGAGCCATTGGGTTTTAAAAAAAAAAGATAAAGGAAAAAAAGGAAAACAACCCAAAACGCCCTTTGCCCACTGTTTGTGGGAATTATGGACACTCTTCCCAGGTTTGTGCAGCTCAATCTGGAATTGTTCTGTAACTGCAAGTTTAAAAGAAATCAGCATCTGCAGAATAGCTTGTCAGCTACCAGTGTTAAGAATGTTTTTAGAACAAAATCAGATAGTTAATAATTTAAAACAGTGGGGGTTGCCAGTGTTGAATCAAGCTGTTGCCATATTGATAATTCATGCTTCTAACTGGGCTAGGTTTAGATGAAGAGCCAGGAGTGGGGATACTGTGCAGTAAAGCAACTATTCCTATAAAGCTGTGTTTTATGGCTTTCAGAACTTACCCACTTTGTGTACTAAACTTGGACTACTCTGCTCACCCCTTTCATTAGTTTATGTAATATTTAATATATTCTTTTCCTTTCCTTTCCCCGCTTTTTCCCATCCTAATTGTTTTGGTTTCATGCTGTGGCAAATAATTTCCTTTGTAGCTTATGAAAGTTGAAAACAAATACCTTGGGTAATAAGTGTTTCACATAAGTAGTAACTTAAAACTTCATCAATGACACATTCAAACATCAAAAACACCCTTAACAGAATGACAACCAAAAGCCTAAATAAACATTTTTCGTTTTCTCCTCCTGCCTGGCAGGCCTCCCACGTCATCACCATGCAGTTCCAGCAGCAGTTGGGAGAAATGGGTCTGGAAAGTAAACTCATCTCAGTGTGGAGCTGCTAGGTAAATACACTGGGGTTTTTTGCATTTGATGTTTGGTTTCGTAAACATGGGGGAACAAGCTCCACCAGATGCCCAAATCAGAGATTGTTGTTAATACAATTATCCTTGCATGGACACTGAATGGGTGGATGATGACATTTGCATACACACAGAGCTTAATCTGGAATCAAGGGGCAATTTTTTGCAAAAACTGTATAAATTTGCTAAAGCATTCTCTTCAGTTCATAACAGAGCTTTTTATTTACAGCTACTTAGATTGGCATACAGCATAAATTTCAGCAATCTCCTGCTGCCTGTGACTCTAAAGAGGGTCACATCCATGCACTGGCACATGGCACTAACTCCTTATTGCACAGGGTTTCTGGTGCCTGCTCCTGCTGGAATGAGAAGTGTCAGACAGCTTGTGTCCTCCACGGGTTCCTCGCTTCCCTGAGTGATCTGTCGTAAGGAAGAGTAGCAAAAAAAGAATTTTTCAGCTGGCAGTTTATGAAGAACACAATGAATGTCACAGTCAAGAACAGAAAGAAAAACAGAATTATGTAAGTCACCAGGTCTGGCTTATTTATTTCCCCTTCTTTTAACACCCTGGCTGTCGACATGTAAAGAGCCGAGGAGCTCACAGGTCTCGGAGTGCTGCTCAGGTAGGGTGTGTTGGTCTGAATGATTAGGTGAGCTTCAGTGGCACCGGTTGAATTGAGCAATTCCCTATACATGTTCTTGCCTAAATTTCCTCCACAGTAGAAGTGAAGCAGGAGGGCAAAGGCAGTCAGTCTTTGGCATAGGAAAGAAACAATGTTCCTGCTTGTAAAAGACTGTAAACCAGCCGCATGTTGTCTAAAACAAATTAATTCACTTGCATGGCTCAGAGACTTTCTTTTAAATCTTCTTGGCTCATATTTACTGCATTTATCCACAAATATTAATCAAAAACGATACAGGTACCTCGTGTCCTGGCCCTCGTTCCCCCAGCACGCCTGGTTTGGGGAAATGCGCTGGCTCATCTGCTGGTCAGCCGGGACCTGCTGGGAGCTCTGGGAATGTGCTGGGAGCTCTGGGAATGCGCCGGGAGCCCCGTGCCACCGCGGCACCTGCATGGGCTTGGAAAGAGCCTCTTCCAGCGCCGGTGCTGGCACCTGGCAGAGAGCAGCCACGGCTTGGGCTGGCAGCACTCACTGTCCGTGGCACGGAGGCACGATGGATTCCCAGCCGAATTTCAGAAGTGGGATTCACATAAATCCGGGGTTAAATCTGCAGCTGCTGCCTTGAGATCCTGCAGGATCTGCCGTCGCGGTTCTCTGCCTCGGGAGGCTCCGTGCTGCTGAAATCCTGGTGCTGGGAAGCATTAGTTGACTTTCCTAATCCCAGTTAACGGCGCTCTGTGGAGCCAGTGTGAAGAGGCTGAGCTTTCTGCTTGAGTTTCCAGGCACTCCTTTCATAGCTTTGAGAAAAATAGACTGAAAAAAAAGAAATTAAAAAGAGAGCAATGTCCCTTTGTTCAAGAAAGAAACACCAAAAAAGCCTCCCTGGGAATGGGAGAGGGTCAGTTCTTTGGAAACCTCCTCCCTGCGCTGGGCTCAGCCGAGCTGCGAGCCGGGACTGTGCAGGGTCTGTCAGACCTGACTTTCCCCTCGACAGGCGCTCCACGGCAGCGCCGCTTGCTCCGTGGGAAGGGCAGAGCTGCGTGGTGGTGCCGACCAGCTCCGCAGCCCGTGGTGCAGCTGGCAGCGACACGATGCTAAAAAGGAAGAGATCTTCGGATAAATTCCCGTGAGTGCCTGAGGCTCTGGCTGGAGGTTTTGAGCTGGGGGAGGGTAGCAGAGAATGGGACAAAAAAGAAGAAAATTGCCTCAAAACCTTTCTTTCTTCCTCAGTTATTTATTGTTTAAATCTAGAGTAATCAATGTCCCTTTTTCTTTTTTTTTTTCACTTCTCTGTGATCCCCAGCACCCTCTCCAGCCTGACAATTAGCATGTTAATTCTTTTTTTCACCAAATTGCTTTATGCTGCTATTAGCTCCTGGCTGCTTGCCAGCTTGCTCTCACAATCTCCCATGCATCAGATAAGCGCTGTTAATACTTTTATTTTAACGCATTGCAACTTGAAAAAGGGGCAGGGGACAGAGCTGGAGGCGAGAGAAGCGGAGAAGAGAGGAATAACTGGGGAGAGGAAAACACCATCTCCGGCCCCAGGGTGCTGATCCCAGCAAATGCTAAAGCTGCTTATGATGAGCTGTTGCAGCCAACAGTGCCAGTGGTCAAACATTTCACTTAGCATAATAAATGTTTCTGCTGAGACAGGGTGAATGAAGACAAATCATCTGGTCAGTTAGATTTGAATAAGATCAAATCCCTGCAGCACCCTCTGAGGCCCTGGTCAGTGTGTTCCTCATCTCCTGCCAAGCTCCAGGTGCTCCAGTTAAACCCCTCGGTCCTCCAACAGCTCTGCTGGGGTGGTACAAAGCTGACACATCTCTGTCACATCCCTGTTCAAATCGTCCTGCATCCATCCTCAGAAAAACCATTATCTGTGTGTTTACTTACAAGTCCTGGGGACCCTTTCATTCGCAAGGAGATCTTCCTCTGTGGAAGAGATTTTTATCTTGATTTTTGTTCCTCTCTCTCTCTTCCTCCCTTTTTCAGCCCAAGTGCTCTGACTGCCACGTGCTGCTCTCCAGGATGGCAGTGGGGCTTTTCCTGCCTGCCCCCAGTGCTCCTCCTGGGAACACATTTCCTGCCCGCAGAGCCACGGGAGTGACACCTATTTACTCTGGGTGGGTTCAAAGAACAGGACACCGAGGCAGGCAGCCGTGGGGATTGGAAAAATCAACAGAGTCATAGAGTTTGCAACTGTCTTGTTGCAATGTCGCCTTTCATATCTCCTTCAAAGAGGTGAGTCTGTGAGCAGCAGCACAGCACAGCTGAATGTCTTACCAGCCTCATCCCGTCTTCAGCTCGCTTCTCTCTGAGCTGTTTTTGAGTTTGACCAAGTTTTACATCCTTTTTTATTTATTTCCTTTATTGTTTTTATTAATATGTAGGAGAAAAAAGAAGGCATCTGGGGCTGAATCCTACAAATAATGTGCAGTCCTAATGTTTAACATACAGGTTCTCTGCAAATGTTACCAACTCTGTAATAGGGGGAAAATACTACAAAAGATGCATAGGGATGTCATGGTCATTGTGTGTTTTCTCCCTCCACAGGAGTGTGGTGCAGAAGGGCTCTGCCAGGGGCTCCTTGGCATCTTTCACCTCCCTCCCTTCCTTGAGCCTGTGGGGAGCGTTCCCCTGCACCAAAGGATGCGACCCTGGAGGTGGATGGCACAGTCCCGTGGGTGGGATGGTTCCCTGCTGCTGGGACAGGGCAAAGGGGCTGTTTGCTCTCCCAGTGCCTCGTGGGGCTGTGTCCCTCCCCTGCAAACACGGGCTGCCCCTCTGAGCATCCTCCTTCCACCTCTCTTCACATGAAGGTTGCATGTAGGCACAGAACCAGAATCTATTTTTTCCCTTTTGTTCCTACGAAATGTTCCCTCTCATTCTTGGAAGATTCCTGCCCCCAAGGTGCACTAGTTCAGCGCCAGTGCTGCTGCTGTGGCTTGAGGATTGTTTCTAATGGTCACAGTGCAGCTGCCCAGCGTGGGGATAAATCCTTGGGGTGTTTTACAGGCTCTTTGTGTGCACACAGGGAGTTCAGAACTCCTCCTGCTTTTTGGCTGGCTGGCTGGTGCTCATATAGGAACTGATGAGAAGTCTTGGGAGTAAATCAGATGTATTTTCTGCAGCACTGTATCCAGGCTTAATCTTAAAACAGCTAAATTGCCATAAATAACACCTTAATTTCAAAAATAAGAGCTGATCCTTTCCCTTTGTTCTCCTTAATTTGTGAGAGCATTTAAAGTCTTCAGTTCCTTGTAATTTTTCCTCATTAACTTATTCCTTATTTAGTATTTTCATTAGGTTTGTTTCTTGGTTTTTGGAATTTTTTTTTATTTTTCCCAAGGCTGCCAGCAGTTAGTGGCTTATTTTGTTAGATTTTATGTGCACTGACAGTAGCACTGCAAGGACAAACACGGAGCCTCTGACACTGGCTAGAGTTTAATGATAATAAACCTTTGAGTGTTGCAACTTCCTGTCCCGTTTAGAAACTGGGTCAGCATTGCTGGCCCTGGTGGCATCGTGGGGACAAGCCTGGGTCTGGAAAGGCTTCTGCAGCCTCCTGTATCACCCCAGTCTCTGGGTTTGTCTGCCCTCAACTACATTTGAGAGCAAGAAATTTTGTTCAGATGTGTTGGAGCCCCAGCAGACCTTAAGGAATTTGTTGATGGTTGTGGTGACTCGGTGGCAGTTCTGGCACAGTCTTGCCAAGGTGTGAAATAAATAATGACATAAACTGTCCAGAGCTGAAAGGCAGGAGAACAGAGCCTGTGGCCCTCAGCCCCATCCTCTGCTGCTCCCCAGGCTGGCAGGATGATCCTATTTGCTTTAACAATCCTTCAGCCAAGCTCCCACAAACACAGCACAAATCTTAGCGGGTGGGAATTGCTGGGCGTTCATCCACACTGTGAAAGGCTGGAGCCTTTCCCCAGTTCCAGCCTGGTAAATTATGCATGATCTCTCTCTCATATGCTTACGCAACCCCTACCACGATAAATACCAACCAAGGGAAATGAAAGTGGAAAGAAACATTATCTTTCTCCGTAATGCAACCATTTACAATCTGTGTTACGATCCTTCTGCTCTGCAGAGTGAGCAGCAGTCAGGGGGATGTTTCTATTACCAGACCAGAATGCAACAAATCACGGGCTGTAACTTTCCAGTGCCGCATAAAAGCAGCTTAAAACCATATAAAGGAAAGAAAATAAAAATAATATACAGGGATTATTTCCTTTTTTGTTCACTCCAAAGGCAAATACTTATTTCCAGGTGCCTGAAATTCAGATATTTAGGAACATATTTTCAAGCTCAGGGCCATAAAACTCAGCACTAGACACCTGATGTGGGGATCTTGCTATTGGTTCTTAAATTCAGGGCAGGATGCCTGAAGAAATTTGTTCAAGTGCAGAGAAGTCTTGAAAATGTTTTGCTTCAGAAGAGCTTGTGTGTGTTATTTAAAGCTAACATCTACCATTAGGTTTCTGGGAACATGTTTGCACCAGCTAAAGGAGGAGCATTTGAGAAGTTTCCAGAGAAGTCTAAGGCAGTGGGGTTGGAGCTGGATGATCTTAATGTCCCTTCCAACACAAACCATTCTATGATCCTATAAAAGGGAGCTTGTGTGCATTTGGACAGGGCTGCATCCAGATCCTTTGTTCTTCTCCGGGTTGGGAGGAGTTGTGGTTCATCAAGGGTGGGCAGTAAGCACACACACCTCTGCCATCCCAGTTAGCTTTGCCACTGCTCCAGTGGATGTAGGGAAAAGACTCTGGCTGTTAGCTGAACAGTGGGAGCATCCCAGCCTCCCTGGCCTGCCTTCCCTGGGCCAACATGGTGGGCAGGGGATTTCGCAGGGCAAAGAGCTTCTCCCGTAGTGAAAAGTTGTGTGTGGTCATGCATGGGTTCCCTGTGTCCTGACAAAAATTTTCTTCATGTAGTCACTTTCTTGGTGTGTTCAGAAGGCAAAGCACAGCTTGACAGAGTTTCATACAGCCCTGAGCATGTGGGTGGGCATCCAGTGACACTCCTGGGGATGCAGCTTCCATGGGGGGTTCTGGAAGTACAAGAAAAAGGTTTAATTGTAGAGGAAGGTTGTCTTTGGTACCTCCTTTACACTTGAACTGATCTCTAGTGAAACAGCCCTGGTTTGTCAGCTGAGCTGGGAACAAAAGGGGCTGTGGATGCTGTGCTGGGCTCTGCAGCAGCCCAGCTCTGGGCAGGAGAAAAGCTTCACCCAGGTCGGGGCAGTCAGCTCAGTCCTCGGACGGATGCTGCTCTGAGGGCTGCCTGCATGTGTTGGCTCAGGACCACGTTAGTCCTGGCCCTGCAGAAGAAGGACACTCCCTGGGGCTGTGTCTCACCCAGCCTGGGGCTCTCCTGGACAGAGAGGCACCTCCAAGAACAGGTATGTGCAGTAACTCACAAGGCTGTGAGTTGTTCACAGGGTCTGTGTTCCCAGCGTTTAACCCCAGTTATTAGGGGCTGAATTTTAGTTGCGAATAGAAAGGATAAAGGGTTACAACTCACTACCAGGTTTCAGTTTTGAATACAGTTTGCTTCTGCTGTTGTCAGTCCCTTACAAACTTGCAATATGAATAAAAGACAATACCAAACCCATCCTGAATATATTCTCTGGGGATCAGAAGTGGATTTGGGGAGGCTGTGGAAAACTTTGTTTTCATCTTTCCCCTATTCATGCTTCTTCTCAAAACGATTAAAAGGAGTCTTTCTCCAGGCTGCTGCACAAAGCACATCCCACCTGTGTCCAGCCCTCCTCCTGCCTGTTCCACTGGTATGCTGCAAAACTTCCTATTTACCTGTAGTGCTAACTTCATTGCATGGAATTCAGATCAGCAGTGACTGGGAGTCCTCATCATCTTTTGAAAAAGTGTTGAACTCTCAGGTAGAAATCAGGGAGAAACTGCCCTCCCTTCTCCCTACATTAATTTTACCAGGATCTGGTATTTGGGATGAGCCAAGGATTGTTCATGAGGCTTCACAGATCATCACAAGGTTCTTTTATTACCAGAATCTGTCTTTATTTATGGCTTCTTGCTGGTACAACTCACCTGTGTGGTGTCAGTTTTTCCTCCTCTCCTCCTGACCCCTGGGCAGGGTCTGTCAGTGGTGGGCAGCTGTGGCTGTGGCTGTCAGGCAGCAGGTGACAGGCTGGGGACATGGGGCTCCTCTTTCTTCTCTGGTTATTGATTTTTGCTCTGTTTCTCTTAAGGTTGATATTAATTATAAATTCTGAGTCTGGGAGTCAACACCAAGTAATAAGGTAAGTTATTAAAGCTGGGTGATGCTCTAGACATACAGATGGAAGGTTTTTTTACAGACCAGGGGTGCTCTTGCCTCCCTGCATGCATGCCAAGCCTGGATATCTCTGGTCATGTCCTGTGCAACAAGATGCCTATTTTGAGATGTCTTTGTTTTCAAACTCCTCCTCAGCTTGAAAAACAGACTTGGTAATACTTCCTTACCCTGCAAGGATCCAGAGGATTAATCAGTAAAGGTGGCAAGGTGCTCTGATGTGGTTAATTTTGTTTTTTAAAGAAGATTAAAGAACAATCTAAAACATTGTGGTAGATGAAGATGAAATCTTAATAAGTATTGACACTCTGGAAATTTAAACCATCATCCCACTGAAGTACCAGTCCCTCAGTGTGGCAGGCTACTGCTTTAAGACATATTTCAATCTATGTTGTGAAAAAATTAAAGGAAAATTGAACAGTGTTCCCCAGCAGGCCAGGGAATTGGGGAGTTTAATTGCTTGTGTGCTGCTTGATAAAGGAAAACTGGTTTTTGATTTCTAATTTGTCATTCAGAACAGCCTTACTCAAGAAATCATATTGCTTGTTTTTAACTCCAGGATCTTTTTTGTGTTATGATAGAAACCTTCTCTAAATCACCTCTGAAAACAGGGCCTGCCCATAGCAGGAGATGGTCTGCCCTCAGCAGAGACAAGTCTTCCATTAGCTGAAATCTTGTTTGTATCCCAAACTGAAGTAAATTATCTGTAGGATGGCAGAACAAAAACTTTGTTTCAATTTCTTTTTATGAAACCATAATTTAGAAAAGCAACCTTTTCCCTCTTTTTCTGCTCTCTAAAAACACCTGCAGATATACAAGGAAAGGTTAAATTTGTCATTTCCATTCCTATAGAAGAGCTGATCTGAAAGATTTGCACGGTTCACCGAAGATATTCACCCAAAAAGGAAGACAAAAGGCTCTTAGACCTGTACATCATATTTCAGTGTGTGCTTATTCCTTGTTCTGTGGTGGGGTTTGAATCCCAGGGAAGGATTTGCATATTGTCAGCACTTTATATTTCAGATACATTTCATTATAGAGGTGACAATGCATTTTCCCTGTCTGAGCAGACTGAGCCTTGAATCAGATGAAATTTTGCTGGTGATCAAGATTTGTCAGACTCTCCACAAACCTTGGAGCACCCTCTCCTTGTTTCTGTGGGAGGTTCCTGGTCAGACCTTTGGGGAGAGCCAGAAAGCCCAGCTGCCAGGGAGGGGTGGAGAGTGAGATCTGTGAGTGGGAAGCCCAGGGCTCAGAGTCTGCAGGAGGGGAAGCCACCCTTGCTCATCCCCGTACATCCCCGTACTCCCGAGGCACAGCTTCTCCTTGGGAGTCCTCTGCGCCCTCTGTGTCCCCTCCCTGCTCTGACAGCTCCGTGCCTTCGGCTCTGCCGCCTGAGCCTGTAATTAGCAGTGGTGAAGGCAAGGTGCCTGCCCACGGCTGTCAGAGGGGATGGCAGTGCAGTGTTCTGGAGCAGCCTGGGCTTTGGGAAGCCTTGGAGAAGGGCTCTGTGGCAGGGCCACCCCCAGGAGAGCTGGAAGATGTCCTTGGCAAAGATGGTCTGGAACTCGTGCTTATTGAATGTACCTGGCAATAAAATCTATCAGGGTGTGACAAGGGTTATTTTAATAATCTAAAATCTTATTGCTTCTGGAACATCTGCTCTTCCACGGAGCAAGGAAATTGGTTTTAATTTCATTGCCATAATTTCATGGAAATAAATTTGAAAAACTCAAACCCCACTATCACTTAGAAAAACAATACTATCTTTTTCACACCTGTAACAGTGCTCATAAAACTGCATGAAATATAAAGCAAATAAAAATATTTGCAACTAATCTCCCCCATTAGAAAAGTAAAAGCTTTACCTGATTTTTAACTTGGCAGAGGGAAGCAGTGTTAGCAAGAGATGGTTCTTTTGAGGTGATGGCAGAAGATGTTACTCAGTCATGTTCCTTGCCTAGATAAAGGCAGATATGTTCCTGTTGTATTTTAATTAGTTCTAAACCTATGCAGGTGAGAAGTACGGTACAGCATTGTTATTAAAATTCATGCTTTATAATCAGAACAGTTAGTACAGTCTCTGAGAACAGCAAACTAAAGAGCTTTTAACTTTGGTTAATAGTGGAATTATCTAATTCCTGCTATCCTTTAACCCATTGCTAAGTTTTTAAGTAGAGAGAAAGGTTGTGATCATAAAGTAAAATTGTTGCATTAAGATCATCAAGAGAAAAGCTGTGATCGTTCTCAAAGGCCAGCCATTAATTATGAATGCTCATTAATTATAATGGATTTTCTGCCACAAAATCTCTTTAACTGATCTCTTGAACAGAACTTCAGTAGGGCAGCTGTGACAAATGTAGGAGGATTGCCCCTTTTAAAAGGCTGGGGGTTTCTCTCTTGTGGCATCCATACTGAAACTGAAGCAAAATGACTAATGAAGTTAAGAACCTCATTCTTTAGAAGATCAAAGTCATAAAATTCTGTTAATTCCCTTTGAGATTAAACTATCAATTATAGCAAAGAGATTTTCCCCTGTAACTTTTTGTTGCATTTTAAAACTCCCTAATTGTTCCCCAAGACCATCTTTTGTATTTTGCTATAAACTAATTTGCTGAAGTGTCAAGAATCTTAAAAAAGTAACTCTAGGACAAAACATCCTATGTTCTTCCTAACATATATTCTTCTTAAGAACAGAAGTAACACCTTATTCCTCTTCAGCAGAACCCAGCACAGGCTGTTTGGTTATCAGAGAGCTCTGCTGGCATTCAGCTACACAAGACCCATGTTCCTACAAAAGGGGAGGTAAATTTGGTATTTTTGTTTACTGTTTATACTTCTCATCTTCTCTCTGAGCTGCTTCCATCTTCTCTTTTTGGGGTTCAGAACTCTTTGCTGAATTTTTGTAGGGTAACTGTAAGCTGAACTTCTTCAAATCACCCCTCCCAAGTGTATTTTTGTGTCTCCATTCAGTTTTGAGGAATCCTGGAAGGTAAGGAAGGACAGAGATGTTTAACTACATGGTTGGAACACAGCTAAATTTGGCTGTAGTTTTTACCTCGCTTTAACTGTAGTTTTTAACTCCTCCAGTGCCAGGTTGTTCCTAGAGCTGCTGCCATTGCTGTCTATTGCTGCTTTTGGCAAAAAATCTGTGTGGTCCCCACTCTGTAGCCAGCAGGTGCTCATCTCTTCAGTTACTGGCAAATTTCTACAGAAGAATTTTTTTCCTTTTGATATTTTAGAAAAAAATCGTAGGATGAAAATGTTGCATCAATATTTTTAATGGTTATTTAGAGAATGAAGTGTTTGGACATGCTTGAAAATACTGCTGGGCAGCTATTTGCATGTGTAGGTGCCTAAGTATCTGAGAAAACCAACCATCTGCTGTCTCTGGACTTGGATCCTCAGAAAATATGTAGGCTACTCAAACAAAGAGAATTTAGGCACATACATTTCCTTTGATGATTCGTTCAGCTCTTAATGTCTC
Organism: Erpornis zantholeuca; assembly: GCA_013400515.1. Taxonomy (NCBI): domain Eukaryota; kingdom Metazoa; phylum Chordata; class Aves; order Passeriformes; family Timaliidae; genus Erpornis; species Erpornis zantholeuca. The sequence continues at coordinate 299,594 of VZTN01034377.1, read as the reverse complement.
CCTCTCTAATGTGCAGAGGAAGAATACACAAAAGGTTTTGAAAGGCTCTAATGCCTTTGTACTGTCTGTGTGTACAGATAACGTTATGGAAGACTAGCAGGAAAAACCATATGTTTTATACAAGTATTCTACCCTCCAAATTCAACATCCCTTAGAACTCTTACTTTTTAAAATAAATAATTACCTACCTGGTGCCTAGATAGCATTGCCAATTTCTTCAAATCCAATTAATTTCTGAAATAATTTTAAGCTACCTCAAATTGTTTGAGGTAGCCTAAAGTCCTTAAAGATTCATTTTCTTCCATCCTGTTCATGTAGAATTTCAGATTTCATATTTTAATTTCTGTAGAACTCCTGGGCTGTCTGTAAGAGAGGATTTGGCCTCAGCATGCCAGAACACAAAGAACACAAACCATTCTGCTGCCAGAAATGAGCCCTGCTTTGTGCACACCTTAACCTGGTAGAGAAGACAGAAGCATTAGCCCCTGAACACAGAATATTTTCTGATCTGTGCATGGTGTCACTGCTGCAAAGCCACACAAAGCCCTGTAATTCAGAGCAGAAGACCATATTTTGCCAGATTTGGGTGGAAGTTCTTGCCAACATCAAGGTAACTCCCAGTGGGTGACTGCCAGAGGAGTTTTGGGGGTTTTCATGTTTGGTCACTAGATTAAATGGACACTGAGAAACATTGGTTAAAAGCCCCCACTCCTAAACACAGGAATTGTTCCAGCTTCCACAGGGCAAAGCCTGGGACAGGGAATTAGTAAAATTATATTAATTTCAATGCTGATTCTTCAAATATAGGGCAATGCCTTGATTCTGAACCTGTTACATGACTTTCTTCCCTCAGTGTTGACAGTATTTAATGCCAAAATTAATGAGATACTCATTGATGCTGGGCCAATTCCCTGACTTGCACATTGTCAATCAGGTAGAAATCCAAATGTTCACCCACTCTCTAAACCATTTTATGTCTCTGACTCCATCAGGAGCACATGACACCTCTTGTGGATCATGTGGAATAAAATCAGATATTCTTTCCTTTTCACTCTGATGGAAAAGAAAGCACCCCACAATTCTCAACTGTATAATCGTTTCCTATAAAATAAATTACTTTATCTGTCTTAATACTGTCACACTTCTGTTCTCCAGTGATCTACTTCTTCCATCTGTGTGCATAACTGTAATCTTCTCTACACCTACTCTATGTATGCTCAAGTGTCAAAATCCAGCCTCAATCATTCCTGTCATCAGTCTCTTGTTGCTGATGGGATAGTGGGTAAAACATCACTGCTCCTCAGGCTTCTTTGGGAGATTTCTGGGCTCACTGTGCAGAGTTTACATGAGCTATCAGAAATATGGTGTGACAGAGCTTTGCTTTGTTTTTTGTCACCTGAAATTTTCCACTTACAGAACGTCAGGGTATTTTCATTGCTGTGTGTGTCTTGTTTCCATCATGACTGATGCTGCAGTGAAGCATAACTTCAGGAGATATCCACATTATCCAAATCCTGTGAAAGTTGACTTGCTGTTTCTTATTGAGTAATTCTGTGTGACTCATCCTTTGTTCTCTGATACAATTTTTTTCACTCGTTTGCAGAATATTCTTCAGACAATTGAGCTTACTTGCTCAAATCACCATCTTTTCTGGTGAGGCAGTGCAATCATTTTCCTCTTGCACAAAGCCCTTGTGAGAGGATGAGATGACCCATAAGTTACCACCATCTTGTTTGCCTTAAAATACAGATTATACTCAGATAAACAAAACAACTGAAGGAAAAAAGAAACCCTTTGGAAGCTGTGCATCTTCATAGTTTGACATGACAACGTGCCTCTCCCGCTGAGCCATGACCTACTTTGCTCACAAAATGCTCTCATTACCTTCCCCCAAACATGAGGCTGTGGGAGCCCCAGGAATTCTGCACCTCAGGATCCGAAGTGTCAGTCACTACCAGTCCTGCAATGGTGAATTTCCTTGGCAATCCGTGGGTCAGGGGCCGTGCTGCTTATCTCATGTGAATAAAATAGCCCCTCTTCTCCTGCAGCTGTTTGTATAATTTCCTGTCTCTGATCCAGATTCCAGGCTGCCATCAGCATCCACTCCTCAAATTCACAGCTGGATAAATTTTGCCATCTCATGAAAGATTTTGATAATTTTTGGACTGATTTATTTATCAGCCTAATTAAAATGTTTTGCTCTGGTAGTTCAAAACCTTCCTCTTTTTTTTTTTTTTTCTTTTATTTTCCTTTTCCTCTTTTATTATTGGAAAGGAATCCTTTCTCTCTACCCAGTCTATTGTGTGCATCAAAACTTGGTAGGATGCCTGCTCATGGAGAAACAGGAGGCAAGAGTTTAAGCATCAACAGCTGTGGGAATGACCTACAACACATGGGACATTTGGTAATTATCCAGTCTGTATTATGTAAGACATAAAATCATGCAGTTCTGCTAAAACTTAAAAGTAGAGAGAAGCAAAATGATGGCAAATGACTGATTGCAAAGATAAAGATTCTGAACTGTACATTCATATTGTTTGGATCTTAAAAAAATGCCTAACATTTGCTTGTTGAATTCAAGTTTGTTACAGAGCAAAGGCTCGGCTTTGAAGGATGTTTATTGATAAAAGAAGAAATGTTTGAATCATAAATATCCACAGCTGAGAATGATTTACAAATGTATGACTCCAGGGACTGGCTGCAAAAGAAAGGCTGTGCTGGGATTTCTCTGCTCCAGTTGGACTGGGGAAAATCTCTGATGCATGTCAGAAGACAGAAGGGTAAGCTGTGGACTTTCAAAACCCTCCCACCCCCAGTGCGTGGTATTTGATGTCCAAATGAGGCAGGCATTTATACTTCCAGAGGGTGAAGTCATCAGAGCAGAACCAACTTTCAGCAGGGAAAACTGTGAAGTTATGTGCTGAACAGATCTCAGTAACAAAAAATTAAGTCAGTCTGTCCTACTGATTATGGATGTTGAGTTGGACACTTCAGGGAAAGACTGTGTTGGAAAGGCTATCCACTCCTGTGGTTTCTACAGGGAAATTTTTTCCCCCAAATTATCAGTGTTGTTGAGCCTAGTAACATATTGGAAAACCAGCTCACATGCAGTGTTTAGGGACTCTGAATGAATTTGCAAACTCTCTCTGGGAACTGGTCCAGTATGTAATTTCCTCCCTGACACTGGAACTTTGAGTAACATTAAGGAGTCTCACTGCACATTTATCAGCTTGAAACTTGGATACCACTATACTGTTGGGAAGCAAAACTAATAATAATACATAACATTATTTTTGAAAATTTGTGTCTTTGCAATTAAGATGTGTGCAGAAGTGGCAGAGTGAAAGCCATGGTATTTAGAGATCCTGTGTTTGACCCTATAGCCCAAATGATGAGTCCTGGAGAATTCTGTTCCAGTAAGGCACAACCTTCCATGTTTTAGATGCTCAGAAGCTGCCATTTGCAGCAGTTCTCAAACTCTTCACTTAGTACTTACAAATTCATTTTGTATTGTGTTTTGCCTGCTTATGGGATTGCTTTACTTGGATTTACAGTGCCCACCCGTGCATACAGAAAGAAGCTGTTTGTGCTGTATCTTGCAGGAATAAATGCAGTAATCTGTGTACTTGGGTTAATACATCTTTTATTATTCATAGTTCCAGACTTCCTCCTGGTGAAGCTCAGCAGCTGTGCTTTCTGAAAGCAATGCCTGAATCAAGGATGAAAATTCTCCTTTGAGTTATGAGAAACACACAGAGCCCAGCACTGCCCTTCCTTGAGAAACACCCAAAGAGCTGTTGCTGTGCTCCCTCTCTACCCTGTGCCACATATTGTGTTGAGAGAACTTTATTAGAAATAAGTGACATAGAAAATAACTCCTCTCTGAGCTTGCAGGGGCCTCAGCAACTTCCACAGCAGCAGACCCCAAAGGTAATATCCTGTGCTGTTCTTACCAGTTGGCTGAGGTAAAAAATCTGCTGTGATATGGAAAAATAAAACAAGGGGAGGACTCTGGTTTACAGCTGAAACCACAGTCTGCCACTGGAGGACACTTATTAGAAGTGGCTCAGACACTGCTTGCCCTCCTCATTTTGAGCTGTCCCTTACTCTGCAGTGAGTGCATTGATTTCATAAGGGCTACTCACACTCTTAACTACAACCAGTTCTAAGTAAGGGTGAGAGAATTGTACCCTAATCCTTAGACTGTGTTTCAGACCTCTTTGTCCATTCCCTAAAATTTTTATGCCACCAGAGTAAAAAAATTATTTTCATCAAAAATCTTCATCTTAGATAAAAAATTTGAGTTACTGTTTTAAAAAAAAAAGTGACACTACCTCTCAAAATGCTGCAGATTCACCTTTCAGATATGTAATTTTCATTCTATTGAAATTTTTGACATATGGTTATGTAAAACATCCAATAGCAAACTCTATCCATTTACACCTTCCAGAAGGCAGTGACTTCAGGAGTTAATGTGGGATTATTTTTAGCATGTATTCAAGTTTATTCATGCTGAAAGGTAGTACTTATCTTTTGTAATTTTAGAGTAGTTATTTGAATAAAAACATGAGTATAGTTCTATTTTAACTGTCATGTGACATCTGGGAACTGGTTCAAACCTCTCTCTTGGAGAGGTGGAAATCTCAGCAGTTTTTCTTTCCAGCATCTCCGTGGTACACACAATACCTGTGCATGTGTTGAGACCTATGTCTGTAAATAATATGAGTAACAAAATATGAGTAATCTTATATACACTGAGAGAACATTATACCAGAAACAATGAAAGCATCCATCGACCAGAAAAAGCACAATTTTCAGTGTTCTTTGTAGGAAAAGCTTGCTGAAGTTAAATTACCCCTTTGAGTACAAATTCCATGTTAAACTGTCACTAGAGACTGTTAGATAAAAATCTGTGGCTGAGTATTTTCCCTGAAGCTGGGTAAATATTTCTGTTAGCCAACTAACTGAGCCCTTTTTCAAGTTCAGACATGATCTGTGCCGAGGTTGCAAGTTTCTCATGTTTTGGGGTCACTCTTTATATAAATCTTACAGTTTCTACTCTCTAAAGGAATAGTGAGAAACAAGGGGTCTGCAAATTCAGTGTGTAATTTTGGTGGCAGGAGTTGAACTGTTTGTCCAAGAGGACACATGGGGATTTGGCTGGGGCAGGCTAATGCAAAGGCAACAGCAGGAGGTCAGCAAAATTTTGCAAAGTTTTATTTGTTCCAAGTTTGATTTACAGAAAGGGGAATATAAACCTCTTACTTAGAGATGACTGTGGGTTTGACAATGGGAAAAGCTTTGCAGTAAAAATAATGCCAAGTGATCTCTTTGCCTTTGCAGGCAATGCATGATTGTACATTTTGATATTCAAGATAATCTGGGTTGCTCCAGCCTTGGGGCCTGCGTTGGTAGGTCTGTGCTTTATCATCCTGCAGAAGCAAATACACCAATATTCACAGAATAATGCCTTTCACAGTCTCTTTTACAAGCAAACAGGCCATGAAAGTATTTGTGACACTGAGTCCGTTGACAGTGATGTTCAAAGAGTCATTTTCCAATGTATTTCTTCTCCTGATATATAATCTATTCAGTGCATTTTGAAAGCATTTTTCAGCTGTGAGTCCCAGTGAACCTGCCCTGAATATGCTACGTCCCTTGATGATAAACTCTGAACCCTCAGGCAGTGTTTGGGAGCTGATGTCACACAGCTCAGTCCATCAGTGAGAGCAGACTCATGGCAGTGCTTCGTGACGTGACCAATTCACAGGAACAAGAGACTGTGCTCGACTTTCCCCTCACAGCAGTAGAGAAGTACAGCAGACCCATTACTGTAGGATCCCACTGTGGGAGATATCTCCCTGTTTTCTTAGACCATGAGCTGTGTGTGGGGTTGGGGCAGGCCCAGCAGAACTGTGCTCTGACAAGGGAGGTTGGACTCCAGCTCTGCCCACCTCCTTCCCAAGGGCTGTACCCACCTCCTGCTGGGATCCCAGCTCCTACATGTGCTTTGAGGTCTTCTCAGTATCTGGTCTGACCCCTAATAGATGATGGGCAGAGGGTGTCTCCTTCAGCTGCCATAAAACCTGAAACAGCCCTTAATTTCAGCTGGTTGAACCCACTGCTGGCTGCAGCTTTGGTGGTAAGGTGGAGAGATCATAATTTCATTCATATGTGCTGCTAGTTTTCACACCAAGTGTTTGTATCTTCTCCTAATCCTCTGCCTGAATGGAATATTTCCACCACTTGTTATTGGAACTAATTCCAGAAGACTGTAAAGAGGTCCCAAGCTGAGTGATCTATTGTAATTCACTAAGAAAAGGCTAAGCAACTTACATGGATACAAAAAAGAACAGAAGTAAATCCTCTTTGCCTCAGTTACAGGTCTTTTCTCTTGAGTTTGGAATTTCTTAGTGAGAAGAAGCTCTGAGAGAAGTTCCCTCCCTCTTAGCATTGCTGCTGCATAAGAAATAAGCTTTGGCAAAAGAGTTATTTAAATGAAGGAGCCAATTTGCATGGATCCTGTCAGTTTTGTCACCATTGCTGATCAAACTGGTCTAGTGCAAGGTGTCCCTGCCTGTGGCAGGGGGTTGGAACAGGATGATCTTTAAGATCCCTTCCAACCCAAACCATTCTATGATTCTGCAATCTTTAACACTCCTCTGACCTAGGTTCCATTTGGAGAGTGGCCCCTTGGGCAGGTTGTTCCTGGGAGTGTCAGTATCCAGCCCTCCAAGTTTGGCAGAGATGGGATTTGCCAAAGAGCTTTGGGCAAAGAGAAAAAACACCTCTGTGCCCAGCTGTCTCATCCCTGCTGCCAAGCCAGGACAAGTACTCCCCTGGCTATGGAGAGAAATCAGACCATATTTCTCCACTTGTTTTGGAAATACCCACTGGTACAATGAGACTGTGGAGTCTAATAGTTCTCTGATGTGAGAAACAGTTATTTTGTGTTGTGTCTGTCTTCCCTGGGAAGGTGTCAGTGCCATCCCTCCTGCCCCTTCAGTGTCCAAAGATGCCCTTTCATCCTCAGACTGAGAGCATAAACAAAAGGTCTGTCACTGGTCCACCCTCATCCCAGTGGTTTGTATATACCAAGAGTCAGAGAAACATCCCAGTTTTCTGAAGAGCTGCACATTTGATCCCTCCTCGAGGGCATCTCTTCTGTCCAGATGTCCATCCCTCCCCCCACACCCACCTGGTGCCCTTGCTGAGAGCCCAGCAGCCCTGCCAGACCCACTGTGGCTGCCACTTGATCCCAGCAGGAACAACAGAGCTCACCAACAGCCAGGGTATTATTTCTTTACCCCCAGGCCTTCCCCATTTTGTTAATGTGTTCATTGCCTTAGCACTTGATAAATTGAGGCAATCTCCTTTCTTCTCTTTCCACCTGCATCCTTCGTTTCCCTCAAGGGCTGTGCCACCATTCCTTCTTCACTGTTCACTGAAATTGCTCTGCTCCTACTGTTGGTCTCTGCGTTCAGCTCTTCTGCATTTCTGAAGCAGAGTTTTGTGTGGAATTGCCTAAATCTGGAGAAACACCCCCATGAATCAGACCCATTAGTTCCCTGATGTTTTATTCTTTTGTTTGACTTCTCTTTAAATATATTTGGTGGGAAGTGACATGGTGGGACAGATCCAGAAAGCCAGTATTGACATGTGCCCAGGTGAAGCCCTGCTGCAGCATGTGGCTTACACAAAAACTGGGCCCTGTCAACCTCTCCACTCCTTGCTGCTGACAATTTTAAGTATGTCAGTAGTGAAAGCATGGCAGGAGCTTGTCCCTGACCCTGTTACAAAAGTCTTAATACAAAAATTCCTCCTGGGTGGGCTCCAAGCACATGGTGATTGGCAGAAGCTGCTGGCAGCAGGTGGGTGGGTGGCAGCTCCGGGGCTTTGGAGACCTGTGTTACACATTGCTTTGTTTTTAGCTGCAAGAAAGCAAGAAAACAAGCCCAACATCTGCTTTTGCAGTGAAAATGATAGGAAGCTCCCAGCAGTGCCAGGGTATTTCTAAATTGATTCTTACTCCCTCTGCCTTCTCGTGTGAAATAAATTGGTATAATTTGTTTGTGAATTAACATAAGGTGGCTTTAGAGATACAAAAGGTCTTTGCCAGGCTTAATCATTTACAGCTTGTGAGCAAATTTTTTAATTAGTGGGAAATATTTATACTAAGTGCATGTGAAGGCTTTAGGCAGGATCTTATTCCAAGCTTTGTGGTGGTTACAGAGCCCAGAGTGAGCTGGCACAGGGTGAAGGGCCACGATGGGTGATGGGTCAGATCCTTCCTTGGACATCTTCACTCCAGATGAGATCTGGTGTCTGGTATGTCTGACAGAGCTCTGTATTTCAAGATCAAGGTGAAAAGTGATTTTTATCCATTTTTATGGCAGTGTCTGTGCTGCTCTGCAGGAATGGCCTGGAGGCCAGGCTGAGGGCCAGACTGCCTGGGCTGGCTTGCCCAAGGATGGGTAGAGCTGATCAAGAGATGGCTCTGGCTGGAAGGAATGGGGACTCTGTGGTTTGGACTGGCCTCAGTGCCTCCCAGTCTGGTTTGCCAGGGGCCCTTGGAGCTTGGGCCACACTGGGAGACAGAGGGGGCTGGTCCCAGTGCCCTGGGACACCCCAGCTTCAGCCTCAGCCCATCCCCTCCAGCCTCTTGGCTGCATCTGAGACAGGATACAGTGGGAGGTGGTAGGAAGGACCAAAAAGCAGCAAAGCAGATCTGCAGTAATCTTGCATGTAGTGTCCTTCCAGACACCTGAAAAGTTTTAGGAAAAATAGAACTGCTGTCTTTATTCACTTGCCCCTTGGGTAAACTAAGAAAAATGGGGAGAATCCTAGCTCTTGGGGGTTTTTTTATCTCTGTATCTGGCTTTATTTATACAATCCATCAAGAGGCATCTCATCAACAACATTATTTAAGCTGAAATAGGAGACTCACCATTAGTCTTTAAAATTCATAAAATAAACAGGTTTTGACATTTAATTTGTTGTAGCCAGTGAAAGAATAAATCACTGAGCAAACATTATGCAGAAAATAGTTAAGCAAAGAAGAAATCAGCGTTCTTTATATGGGAACTTAAACCAGAACCATATATTTTGTGTGTTCTGTTTATTTTTGTGTTGGGTAAGATGAAGTGTGCAGTTTGTATTGTTTGCTTAGAGAATAATTTAAGCATGGCTAAGAATGGAGCATCTGTCGAACAACTCTTGGTCAGTAAACAGTATAAGATATTTTTTATTAAACATAGCCCAGCCCTCCCCCTTTCCAGGGATGGATGAGAACAGTAGGCACATGAATTATTTCCAGCAGAAGGACCAGGCTGAGCAGTGCAGGAAGAAATGGCTGCTTAGTTTCAGAGCTATGCAGGCATCGAAATGATTTGTGCTGTGAAGAGAAGAAGTAAGGGGTAGAGCCAACACAGCTGGGCTCCAGAAAAAGTAATGAGTGTCAAATAAGTGAATGCCTGAGGTACCATCCTCCAAAAGAAAGCAGAAGTGGGATTGTGCTGGTGGATAATAGGTTTTCCATTAGTTTACTCAGGCTCATCATTTCACTGAGTTGATTTTGTTACAAAAAGGACAATCATGTCTTGTTCAGAGATCTGCTGTGCACCACTACCTGCTGAAATTCATGAATGGCCAAGGCAGACCGAGGCCCTGCAGAACAAGGTATTCCTCAAGGGGAAACACATGGACAAGACTCAGGAAGCAGCTGGATGTGGTATCAGCAGCTTGGGGCTATTGGGACTTCACCCTCTTCATCAGACAGTGCTTGGAACTGCCTCCTCCTGCCCTGGCCTCCTGCACTGGCTGTTGCACCAGAAAACACCCTGGCCTCAGTATCTGTGATAAATCAAACATCGTGGTTATGATTTTAAAGGCATCTTATTTAAAATTTACAAGCTGATGAGAAATTCTGTTACAAAAACCAGGTAAGACTGATGGAGGTAAACACACTGCTCTGATTATTTACTTCTGTTTAAATTTCAATAGCTTTTAGAAAATGTTAATAATGAAAGCCACACTCATATAAATGTTATTCAAAGGAACACATGATATAAACCATGGAATTTTGCCTATCTTTCCCTGTTTTGCTTTCCCATCCCTCCATTTATTCACCTGCATCTCTCACCTGCTTCTGACCTGCAGACATGAGCTCCCAGGGTGAGCTTGGGCTCCTGGCTTTGCTGCCCTGCAAATAATGAGAAGACATATTTAAAAGTTGTTTCCACACAAAGCAGAGCTCTTTTGATTATTTCTAACAAAGGATGTGAAACTTCCAAGTTCAGGTACAAATTAATTAATATGTTCTTCATTTGGTCTAATTGGAGCTGTGGTACATGTTGCTAACCCTGAGAAGATTTCTTTAGGCACTTTTGTGCCTCACTGGTTCTTGCAGCCTTGAAGCTGTCGGATTGTTTTCAGTTTGATAATATGCAAACATCACAGCTCTCTTCTTGCATTGTTGTTTTATATATCTCAAATTGTTTCTTTGGCCAAAGAAAAACACTTCTATTTTGGGATTTGTTTTCATACTTTGTAATTGTACACTGACACTTCTTCTGCTCTGTTCACACAGACAGAGAGAGACAGACAGACAGAGAGGATCCCAGAAGCCAAGCAGGTTGAAGGGATTCTCCTCTCCTTTTCATCTCTCTGTTTCATCTAAATATTCTTATTAAAAGCCTTCTGATTTCTGATCACTCAATCTATGGACTTTGTTTGTTCTTGGAGCAGCCCCTGTGAAGCAGGGCTGTCCCTCAGACCAACAGTACAAACCAGAGAGATGAGGCTGGGACTGAGCAGCCTGTGCTGGGAACCCAGTCTGGAACAGCAGATGCTGGAGATTGTGCTGAGAGATTGGATTCAATTTGCTCTTCTACTTGGAGTGCTATAAAACTGAGAGCAGGGTGAGCCAGACCAAAGCAAAGAGGTGGCAGATGGGATGAGGGCAAGATGATTAATAGAAATATGCCAAGCAGCCTTGTATTAGCTCCTGCTGTGTTTTGTGTGATATGTGGGAAACAATCATTTCCTGAAATATGTGACTGTGAGGATCATCTCTGCTTTAGGGGTAAATGTGCTTCTCTCTGGTAGCAGTCCCATTTTGGCCTTCAGGACCACTTTTCCCACATTGCTTACCAAGTTGGGAAGTGAAACAGTAAAAGAGAGGGAAAGAAAGAAAAAGAAGAAGAAAAGGATACACAGGAACAGAGTCTCCAACTCCCTGAAGCAGGCTGAGGAAGAGGCATGGGAAAAGAGGAGCTATCACAGGAAAGCATTAAATAGAGACTCAGAGAGGCATAATGATAGAGACAAAGTTTTAGATCAGTAAGAAACTGTGAAGACAAGTCTGTTCAATAAAAAAACTGCCAACAGGGAAGCACAGGGAGAGTATCCACTAAATGACATCATTTACCACTCTGCTTGTTATCACTCATTATGCTGTAGATCCTATTATGTGCTGCCTGGTGTGAATCTGTCTCCTGCTGTGTCAGGCACAACACACAAAAAGAGGGGAAAAATAATTTCTTGCCCCAAGGAGTTCAGGGTGGAGAGTAAGGAGTATTCCCATGAAAGGTTGCATTATCAGTTCAGTGCTGGAGGTTCTGGAAGACAGTAACTGGTGGAAAGTGTGCTTCTCAGATTTTTATAACAAAAGCAAATAATAAAAATGTAAAGTAGAAATTACAGTTGGCTGAGTGCACTTCAAGAAAACCTTGGAGGTATGGCAGTGTCATTTTATTGAAGGGAAATTATTCATTTTAGTAGCATAGGGATGCTGGAGATTTCACTAAATCTTAGATCTTAGCAGGCTACAAATCTTCACTGTTCTGACTCCTGTGGGATTTGGGCTTTCTTCTGGAACTAGACAATCCTTGGTAACCACTCTTGCTTTGATATGGTTGCTGCTTCTAATAACCCAAAAGATCAGCAAGTGATAATTGCCAGAAAAGAGAAGAATTCAGGTAAAGTCTTGTAATCCTAAATTATCTCTTTTTAAACAGCTCCAGGAAGTCTTTATAGCACCACGGCAGCCTGAGTATAAGGGAGGAACAGGAGTGAGCAAGGAGGATTGGCCAGGAAGAGGCTGTAGTCAGCCCAGCCCAGCAGTACCCACACATTGGCTGAATTTAGGAAAAATAAGAATCTTGATTTGGCCTCGGTGGGAGGGAGTTTAAACGCATGTTGTTGGTTTTAAGCAAGAAATTTTGAGGTATTTCTTAGCAGGAAGCATTGTTTCCCAGTTAATAGGGATATATTTGATGATAGCAGGGAACTGAATCTGTGAAGGAATGATTGCCAGCAGATGGCTTGTGGCTACAGAAGGATGCATCCCAAGCCCGAGGTGTCCTTAACTACCCCAAGTGACAAAATTATCCTGAGACCCAAGAGAAAGGAGCTTTCTTCTAAATTCATCTTCTGTAGTAAGTGGGGTTGGGTGTTCATTGCAAGAATGGCAGGGTAAGAGAGAAAGCTTAACAAACTTCAGGGTATAAATTAAACTCCACAAAGCTTTGTCAGGCTTCTCTATATGTAAATGTGTGTTTAATTCGTACATTTAATCGAACAAATTCAGGAATGTCTAACAGCACAGGACTAGGCTACAAACTCCTGAAAGGAAATCCAAGCCTTAGGCTCTGCCATTTGCATATTAAAATGTATGCTGGAGTCAACCACTGAATGGATGTGAAAAAGGTGCAAATATTCCAGAGCAAAGGACTTAGATGGGAAATTCATACCAGCACCCTTGGGCCTGGCCAGAAGAAAATACCTGCTCAGGAGAAGAGGCTGAGGCCAGACTAAACCCCAGTGATTAGTTCAGTCACAGGGACACAATGCTCTGACTCAGTTTCTTCAATTTATGGTTAATTGCATTTATTTTGAAGAATGCACCTTATTCCACAGGACTTACCATATTCCATTTATTTCCACAAGTCCCCATCAGCTGCAGAAATTTCCTTTTTGTTTCACTGCATTTGACAATAGAAGCGAATTTTGCTCTCTCAGCTGGCAGATTAACCATTATAGTTAGTGAAAAATACTGTCCGACAGGGTTAAGTCATCCCACTCAGATGGCTTTGACTTTGCCATGCCAATTATTAATTTCCATTAAATTCAAAATATGTTTTATGCTGATAAAGCTTCTTAAAGCATTTTCTCTAAAGCTGTATTAAAGAAAGTGACGCTTACATAAGTCCTTTGGAATATCTAATGTGCCGTGACTTTTGCTATAAATATGTGCCAGTTCATTATTTTCACTGAAGTTCACAAGTGGGTAGGTATTGATTACTTTACAATTAAAAGGGAAAAAATCTTGGATAATTGCACATGGTCTGAATAAGCTTGCAAAGCAATCTGCTGCCTTCAGTCTGGCCTACTGGGTGATAATTTTCCTGGATTTCCTACCTTCTGTTTCCTCCTGAGTTTTCATATTTTTATGCTGGACAGTAATTTGCTGCCTGTAAAAGGAGCTTTACTGATAGGATTCAACTAGAAAACTCTCTCCCCCAAGTCCAAATAGGCTTTTCACAGCAGGGAAGAACCTTAAAAAATGTGAGAATGGGAAGAACTTTACAAAATCATGGGGATGGGGTGGAGAGGGAATGTGACTCCTGGCAGCTGGCTGTGGGTCGAGCTGCCCCACAGCAAATCCCTCCTCTATGGGATAGACAGGATTTAATGGATCTATCTGCACAAAGGAGCAGCATCTCACACAATTTGCCCAAATTTGTCCTTGTTTGTCTCTGACTTCTCCCTTAAAGCTCCTGCAGCCTCAGGGTGATGGGTCCAGCATCCACAGCAGGCTGAGAGTCGCTTTCAGGTGTTTGTCCACACTGTTGCATACAACTTAATTAGCCTGTCTGCTAATTGATTCCCTGATCCTCTCAGGGATCTAACAGGCCAAATAAAGCAAGTGGAGGGCTGTCAATATGGTGTGTTTTAGGCACCTTGGAGCAAATGTGGGGTGCCTGGCTGGTAATGAAACTGCTGTCAGCTGAAGGACATCATGCACGCTGCTCTGGGGATGAGCCATCAGCTCTGGGGCACTTTGGTTTGCTGCTTTGCTTTTCAATGTCATTTTCTCACACAGAAATAATTTCCAAGGTCTGGTGTTCTATTATAAAAGTCTATAAAATCATCTTTCTCTGACAAAAATAATTCAACATTGTCCACGGTCTTCTCACCTCTTCCATGGTTCAGGAGGTTCATAACCATGCTGGATGTGACTTACAGTTAATCCTGAAATTTCAGAGTGTAATAAGTCCTTTATTTCTGAATTTGATAATTAGGGGAAAACCAAGGTCTCTCGCACGGGGAACATTTTAAGAAATCAAAAGTGTCATTCTCCTATGACAAATGACACTTAGCAATGATAAAATAACATTTCATAGCAGCAGAGGTTATTTGCTGCTGATACTGCAGAAGTCTGGAACTTTGAAGGACTCAAAATCTTGATCTGTGTTTCCAGCTTCATAAGAGAGAAAGAGGGAAAAGCAAAATGTGATCCCTTACTTAAAATAAAAGAGTGGGTGGGAAGAGAAGGAAGATGACTCTCCTACTTCCAAAGGGAAAGATGTCCAAAGATCCACCTGGAATATCTGAAGGAGCAGGCAGAGCCAATACTGCCACATTGCAGTTTATTTCACCAATTCCCATCACCACACCTTCCCTCCATTCTGAAATTACCTTTGGGTCACTGAGCTCAGTTCACTCTGGGAACTGGGTTAGGCTCAATTGGGAGATAGTAATTTTAGTGGGGAGAAGGAGAACTTAAGGCAAATGCTTGTGGCACTGATAATTCACATCCTGATAATTCCCATTCTGGCTGTTTCACATTGGCTTCTCAGTGGAGGCAAGCCCTGGGGATGTGTGTTTGATTATCTGAATCAGGCAGCTCCAGATTACCTTAATGTGGTGCTGACTTCATCTGGAGTGCTCGTGCAGAAAGGGTGACTAACCACCAGCCGAGCATGGCCGAAGGCAGCCGGGATCGGATCAGATCCAGGTGCTTGGTGAAATCCTGGGAAATTGCCTAGTTTGGTTTGACACTGCACCAGAGCAGACTGGAACAGCAGCATTTGCTCTTGATGGATGAGCCCTCATTTATTTCCACTGCAAGAGGTTTTGGTGACAAGGTTACCCTATAAATAATGTTAAATTGTAATTTTGTTAAATACCCTTCTTCTGTAGTGAAACAAAAAAATTGTTGCCTTCTTTGATTATTCCAGGTATTCAGTAACCCATCCTCATATCCAATGCTATCAGTTATTTTATACAATATGTCTATATTTTTGTATAGCATGTGAATCTATGTGCATATGTATTTATATTTATACACACATATAGATGTGTATGTACATAGATATGTTTATCAGGAGAAATATAATCCATGGAGTGATGCTTGATCCAGCTAAGATCTGCACAGGTCCCTCAGAGCCATGGACAGGCATCACAGCTGTACCTGCTGCAAGGTGACACATGGCACTATCCCCGTGGGACAGCGTGTGCCATCTTCAGGAATCTGTCATCACTGCATTTGCTTCTAAGAGGATTTCCTCTGGCTCACAAGAAATGAGGAGATGCTTTCTTCCTGACAAGCTATGGACAAGAAGTGACTGAATCAGGCATCAGAGACACCAGTGTGGGGAGGGGAAGGCACAGCCCCGGGTGTGTGTCCCAGTTTCCAGGGCAGGGGGGAAGCTCAGTGGCACTGTGATCCCTGTCTGAACCTTTTCCCAGAAAGTCTCAAATGTGGTTCAGATTTGATGTGGAACAGGAGAAACATGGACAGATGTCTTCCCATCATCACTCCCTGATTTATTCTGATTCTCTCGGTGCTGGGGCATGGGGCAAATTAAAAATCGGGGCCGATGCTGACAGATCCAGTGGCTTGTGCAGCATGGGGGCTGCTGTTTCC
Organism: Erpornis zantholeuca; assembly: GCA_013400515.1. Classification (NCBI taxonomy): domain Eukaryota; kingdom Metazoa; phylum Chordata; class Aves; order Passeriformes; family Timaliidae; genus Erpornis; species Erpornis zantholeuca. Next base: position 283,663 of record VZTN01034377.1, on the reverse strand, counting down.
CAGCACTGTCTGTCATTTGTGCTCTCTCGGTGCTGGTGCTGGCTGTGGCTTCATTAATAAGGAACTGACCTTTTCCGAGCAGCTTGTCAGCAGCAGAGGTTTCAGCGTGACAGCTTCTGGCTCCCAAACATTACCTGGTGCCTGGCTAGGGGAAAGGCAACCTGCAAACACAGCCTTGGAAATCCTCCTCCTTCCCTGGGGGCGTGAGGCAAAGCGGCTGCAAACTTTCTCTGTTGATGCTTGAGAGTGATGGTTTCCCCAGCAAGTGGCTGGGGCCTGGCTGGCGTTTGGTTTAGAGGTTTAAATTTTAACAGAAATTTTGCACTTGATTTTGAGAGTAGCTCACTCTAAATACCTGCTTATATTTTAAAATAAGTTTTCTACTCTAGACCCTTCTGCTGCTGTAGACTTATTAGGGATGTGTCAGTTGGCAGAAGCCTGGCTGATGTCTCAGGTCCAGGTTTTTGTCTTAAAAAATGACAAATATTAACATAAAACCGCGATGTAACAAGTGTGTAATTTAAACAAACTTTGGGGGAAACAAACGAGTATTTGTTTAAGTCTGTCTTCAACTTTAGCAGAGAGGTTAGAAACTTTTCTGCCTGTGAGCAGGTGTGCTGGAGCATGATGTGAGCTTGCAGCAGTCCTGCCAAAAGCAGCATCGCCTGTTTTGCGAGTGGGTGTATTGCAAACACTGTCTGGAAGAACTGTTTCCAGGGGTGTCACTGGAGGTGTTTCAGCCAGGATGACACCTGGGGTAGCATGGGCAGGTTCAGTGACACATGCCAGCTCCTTTCCTGGGCCCATCCCATCCATGGCTGCAAGGAAGAGCCCAGCCTGCCCCGGGGGGCTTGGCCCCATTGCCAGCGCTCACACAGCACCTCCCCAGGTCCGGGCCCTGCCAGGCTGGAAGATAAATCTCTGGGGGTCATCTCCCCTCAGGGATTTTGGCAGATGCAGGGCATGGTGCCTTGCAGGGAAGCAAGTCTGTCTGCTTTTCCCAGCTCAGGGCTGTGTCTCCTCTTGGATCAGATTCAGTCAATGAATCCCATTTCCCCATCCCCTCAGAGACAAGCACGAAGGGCTGGATGGAGATTTCCTGAGGAACACCAGGAACGGGCAGAAACAATTGTTCAGTACCTCCCCTAGAAGCCTACCCACTGTTTGGAGGTTGTGGAGATGCATGAGGCACAACAAAGGTCACCAGTGGGTATGTGACACGGGGATGGCAAAAGTGATCACTCCAGATACCTTCCCACCACTGGGAACTTACATAGGGGTGTTTATCCAGGCAGAGGGGGAAGCAGTGTGCTGATATTTACAGCCATTAACTCAGTTCTCAGTGTAAAATATTATCTACATATTTACCTTAAAAAATCCCCTTCCAAACAATCTAAAAACCTTCATAGGGGAAGCAAAGAATTTGAGGGCATGTGGTGATAGGACAATGGGGGAGTGGCTTCAAACAGAGAGGGAATAAGTCTAGATTAGTTATTAGGAAAAAAATCTTGCCTGTGAAGATGGTGAGGCCCTGGCACAGGTTGCCCAGAGAAGCTGTGGCTGCCCCATCCCTGGAAGTGTCCAAGGCCAGGTTGGATGGGGCTTGGAGCAACCTGGGATAGTGGAAGGTGTCCCTGCCCATGGCAGGGGGTTGGAACGAGATGAGCTTTCTGGTTCTTTCAAGCCCAAACCTCTCTGCGATTCTACAGTCCTGTGAAGCTCTGGAACTAAGAGATGATGCTTGCAAAGGTTAAACAAGTGAGTTGTCCTGCCCTAGAGAGTCAGAGAAATTTGTCTGTGGAAGAAGCCTGACACAGACATTCTGTCTACCCAGACATCAGAGAAGGACTTCTTTCAGTCCCAGGATGTGACTGCACAGGACCCACAGGACTGAGGGCTTGAGCTTCCTGACTCACTGCAGTTATCTAACGGGAAGACTAACGTGAAAGGTGGGAAGGGTTCTCAATTATCAATTTATATAGCTTGAAAGTGCATTCCTGCCTCTCTGGAGCGCTGCTGCAATGAGACACTCACCGAGGAGCAAAGTGCAGAAGTTTTGGTTCAGCAGGTCCCATCATTGCCAGGTTAGAAGCCTGGAAAATCACAGGTTGCAGAAGCAGACTGCCTTAACCTTAACTACAGATGTGCTCTGTAATTACAGTGCTGCTTATGGGCAGAGCCAAATCTGCTGTGGGACACTTTTCTTGGCTGGAATTAATGAAAGAATCCAGCAACCCCATTGACTGAGCAAATCAGGAGTCAGTTAAGTGCATTCTGTCAGCAGAATGTGATTTTAATACTAGGCTGTGGTCTATCATTAATTAAAATAAACATCTGTTATTTGGCTTTGAGATTCTTTCCAAGAAGGAAACTACAGTTTGGAGAGGTTTTCAGAGCTGATTACTTTGCACAGCTTGGGCTGTGCTTGAGACAGGCACGAAGTGGATCTGGGAAAGTAAGACAAGGATGAGGAGGAACAAAAGGTGTTGAAATCAATGTCAGAAATTAGAGAAAGAACAGGCAGGGAGGGAACAGAAAAAGAAGCAGAACAAAACCAAAGAAGACAGACAAAATGTGATTGATTGGGAGGGAGGGTGGCAAAAGACGGCTGAGTGACTGGTGGGGGTGACAGCACAGATATGAAGCTGGGCAGGTGGGTCTGCAGACATTGTCCCTGGAGTCACTAAGAGCAGGCTGGAGAAGCATTTGCCAGCCAGGATGTTGGTGTGGTCATTGCTCTCTGAGGTGGAGGTAGGATAGGACCCTGGAGGTCTCCTCCAGCTCTGGTTATGCTCAGGCAGCCCATGGCCCCCTGGGCCTGCTCTCCCCTCACCCAGAGGGACTGCAGGTGCTTCTCCCAGGTCTCTTGCCAGCCCACACAGGAAGTAAACAGATCTAGGAAAGGCTTGGAGACTCCTGCCTGGCCAACATCATCTCCATCCTGAGCACACACACAGAGCCCAGGGCCATATGCTGCTCTTGTCCTGCTGTGGTTATCTGGCAGCAGATACCAGGTAAGCACAGCTTTCCTCTGGGAGTGGGGTAATCCCTGGAAACCTCCAAAGTGAATGCAGCTGTTCATAAAACATCTGTGTGCACAGGGGGTGTCAGGGGCATGCTCCAACCCCAAACTCACATTCCTCAGAGGCTCCCTTCACTGAGCAGATGAGCTCTTGTGGTGGCTGCTTGTCCTGCAGGGGTCTTGAGTCCTCTCCTGTGGCTACAGGAGAGGCAAGCCTGCACTTAGCCATAGTTTCTGCTCTCTGTCTAGTTCCCAGCAGAATAAGAGCTGTTCTTTTACGGGAGGTGTGAGGCAGATCTGAGGGCAGAAGGAAGAAAATGTAATAGAGCTTCACACCATCTCTGTAGAAAAAAAAAAAATAAAAGCAGCTCACTAAAATCAGAGGGTTTTTTATTGATTGATGCTACACGTATAGAAATCAGAGGAGAATCTACCATTGAAACCAGATAAAATGCTGATATTGTCATTTCAGATTTTATACTGCCCACTAATCTGTTGACTGTCATCAAGAGTAGAACATATGCTGAGACTGCGAGGTCTGTAGGCAGAGAGAAATTTTTTTTTAATTGATCTGGTGTTACTGGAAAGTTAGGTGGGCTTTTCTCCATCCAAGTTCTTGTTAATAGGAACAGCAGCCTTCAAAATAAGATAGGAATTGAGAACAGTTGTTAAGAGCTTACCTGGATGTCTGTCCCTTAGACCATGATAGGAGAGGAAGAAGCAGGTGCAGTGCTGGTGAGCAGTGAGAGCAACATCTCCTCATCTCCTCATCCATGTCTTGTGTGCTTTTCTGAAGGTGTCTCAGGCTCCTGTGCCTGCTACTGGCTGGGAGAGACAGGCAAGGACAAAAATGGGAAATTCAGGTTCAACCGTGGCTGCCTCTGGAGAGCTGAGCTAACACAGAGGGAATATTCAGTTAATGGGATGGGCATGGGATCGTGCACTGCAGCACTCAGTGGGCACAGGCTGCAGCCTGGACAGTTGCCTCCTCTCTGGACATGGGCACGAGGTGTCCTGAGAGAGTGCAGGGCTTAGGATGCTCAGGTGGTTGGGAGTCTGGAGATCCTGGAGCCAAGTGCAGATTTCAAGGACCCACAATCCTGGAATGGCAGGATGTTGCATGCCTTCCAACTTCCACCTGCTCATTCTCATTCCTGAGCCCCCATGGACCGTCATGCCCAGGGAATCCCACGTTGTGCATGCATCCATGTCACAACTGAACACATTTCCATCATTTTCCACTGCTGCAGAAAAGCCCTCAGGGATGCCTTGAGATTCCTGGGTGAGCCTGAGCTGTGTGGCCCACATGCCATCTGATAAATTCTTAGAAAAATTCCTTAATAGTATTTCACTCCCATGGGCTTTCTAGTCTTTGGTGTTGAAGCTAAAGGCCAACAGCAGCAAAGAATCACCACAATATCAAATGTGAGATCAGAGATGTGGCATTGCTTATGGACTCTAAACTAGTGACTACTTTCAGAGCATTTACTCAGACATCCTGTTGATGGGGGAATGTTTTCCTCCTTCCTGTAACTATTTCACACTATAGAGAAGTCAAAATCTGCTTTCCAAACAGCTACAGACGCTGCCTGTTTTCAAGAAGGTGTTTATAGAAAGATGCTCAGCACCTCCTACGTGGTTCTCTGCTCCCCTTGAGCAACAGCACCGTTCAGGATGGGGCCCTGTGCTGGCAGCAATTCCTGAGTAAACTGCCTCTACAGAAATGGAGCATCTGTTTCTATTAGCAACAGCCGCTTTGCATGTTAGAGCGTGCCAGTGCATTTAAACACCTCATTATTAAATTGAGTTTGTTTGTGTGTTTGGGAAGTTTGGGGGCTACACGGTGAGGAAGGGGCTGCTACAGGAGAGTGGATTACTGTCAGTGGGGACGATGTGAGAGTATGAGTCCTACATCCACCTGCGCAAGTGCCAGGTATCCTCCCCAAACCTATAAAACCTCCTGTAAAACAGGGTGTTTTGTCAGCCAGGGATGTGCCCGACGGCCGGAGAGGAGTAAAGGAGAGTGTGGCTGAGACCTGTGCCCAGGGCCCTGCTGTGTGTCCTGCCCTTCCCAGCCAGCCAGGACAGACGGACGCTGCGGGTAACAAAGGGGTGAGGCAACATGGTAAAGCACTCGTGGGGCGGCTCTCGTTCAGAACAACAGGATGCTGCCAGGGTGTTCCTGTAGCTATTCCCGGTAGGTACAGGGAGACGGAAATGTTTCTGCCGTGATGACTAAAGCAGCACGAGAAGAGCCGTCGGCTTTACCTTTCCCTGTCACGAGTGCCGGGTTCAGCCTCGGCGGGAGGGGTGGGGTGGGACTGGAGCCAAGCTGCTCGTTCGCTGGGTGGGCAGCGGGATGCACCCAGCATCGACTGTGCCTTCCCGGTATCCGCGCGTCTGCCGCCTGCATCCGCAGCAGGAAAATAAATACACGCTCTGGAGAGGCTGGATGTGGGAGGGTGGGACGCTGCAAAGCAGGAGCAGCTTCAGCAAAGAGCAGCTCTTGTTCGCAGTGCAACCAGCCCAGCTAAAGGAAAGGCTGGAGAGCAGCCACAAAGCAGCCGTGAAAGTTTTTTCCTATTTAGCTGCAGGGATTTTGTTGCGCGTCTCAAGGAGACTTTTTCATTTCCTTTGGAAAATGGGCTGCAATCACCCAGAGAAATGGCGTGTGACAAGATTAGGGCAGGAATCACCAGTGAGATGAGCATCCAAAGTGAGCCACAGGCTACTTGAGCATGTTTCACTAAAGGTGTGAATATTGTGTGCTGCCGTGCTAAAGCTTCTATCTATTGAAGTATCGGTATTTTCGCATTGAAGAAAAAAACCCCATGAAACTCGGAGAGTGCACAAGGTGAAAGCTACATTGAGGTTCCTCTAAGGCTCTGACTTCCTCGCGTGCAAGCTTTGTCCAAGTGGCACTTATTGTTTTCTGCCATAGAAACACGAAATTCTTCTGACTCAAAAAGTTGTGCTGTAACGACTAGAACTAATCAGACAGATTACAGATCGGTAGTTTATAGCAAACCTTAAAAGCTGGGCCAAGCTTACGGCAAATTCAGCTAAGCAGATTAACATGTGTGAATCTTGCAAGCTGCCAATCCCATGCACAGGATTTGTATTGGGCAATGTGGACACTCTCGGCGGGTCCCTCACGACTGACACTCCCTGCTCACTCCACATTCACTAAGCAGGCAAACTTTTCTGTTCTTCTTGGGCTTTTGTACTTTAGCTAGTTTCCCTGAGGAGGGGGAAGGGAAACACATTTACGTATTACCATGGTTGCAAAACCTGGTATTCCAAAGGCAAATCAGCTCCCTTTGTGTGTTATTGGGTCAGCTGTGATGAAATGAGGGGCAAAGAATGTGTCTGAGCCCTTCAGCTTTGAATGTTCAGTGAGAGAAGCATTTAAAGGGCACCAGGAGGTCGGCTGTGATCTTGCTGCAGCAGCTGCAGAAAACATCTCCACTTGATGCTCCCAAGTCCTCCGCTGATAATAGCCACTGTCACAGCCGAAGTTGACAAAAATTGCATAAAGGCCACTCTTTCTGCACAAAATCAGATGGTTTATTTTAACAACTTTCCCTGGTACAATTAGTGACCAACCCCTGCGATCTGAGCTAGGGTGGAGGGGGTGGGAGGGGGAAGGTGTGAGGGCAGGGTCTGCATCTCCCGGTAACAGCAAACAGCCCAAGGGTTGGGGAGCAAGGAGGGAATGCATACAGCTCCTTAAATGGCTCCAGGCAAGTCTCCTCTGGAGAAATCTGGCACAACGCAGATGCTTTTAAGGTGTTTTAGTCATCTTTTTAAAAAAACAGCACAGTGGTGAATGCCTGAGGAGAGCAGCACCTCTGCTGTTTGGGAAGTGGGTGGCAGCTGACTCCTGTGGGTTTCCTGGATCTCTGAGGTTTGCTCAGCAGGCAGCTTAGGGAACACTTTCTGGTAGGGTTGCTGAAAGATCTTGCTTTTGCATGACTTTAAAAAAATAAGAAAAATAAGAAATGCTGCTGAGACTGCTCATTGCACCTCTCACGTACTCTGGCCTCATTGCTGTTTAAAACTGAATATTTGCTGGTTTTCTCTTCCAGTGCTAATCCTGTGCGTTATTGCTGCCATGTGTGTGATTTTTATCAACAGGCCCTCTGATGGGTACTGTTGATGCTCTGCCCAGTACAGCAGATGGTAGCCAGGAAAACTCAGGTCCCGTGAGACCCTGCTGTACGAGTCCCCAGGGTCAGCAGTGGAGGTGCTGCCCTCTCTGCTGGCTGTCCACAACCTTCACTGGTTGGAAGACAGGGCTTCAGGCTGGGAGCACAGCTGGGATCATTCCTCCCAGGTATCCATCTCCAATCACCCTCGCCTTCCGCAGTGGGAAGGAACTAATGTTGAAACCTGTTTCTATTTGCCTGGAAATGAGCTTTTCCTGAGCAGGCTCATGATCGCCTTCCTAGGTGAATTACTATAAACGTGTTTATAGTTATTTACCTAATTACACGTATTTCAGCAATGATTTTGTCAGTGCTTACTGGGACTAAAGTAACATCTGAAGTTATAGTAATGAAAATGTAATGCAACATGAGAACACGATAACACCACCAAAAGGACTGATCTGAGTGGGGATTAACACCCCGAGGTCCCAACTGTGGGTGGATAGTTAGGAGCTCTTAGTGCAAGGAACTGCTCTAAAGTGTGGACAGGCAAGGGGCATGGGGAGAAGGGAGATGGTAGGGATGTAGAAAAGAGGAAAATATAGGACACCAGGAGCCAAGGACCCTTTTCTAAAGCATTTTCAGGGCAGCAACAGAAAGATTTTTTTTTTTTTTCAATCGAAAGGTTTGTTTTGTTTTTGGTTGGTTTGGTTTGGTTTGGTTTTTCTTTTTTTTTTTTTCGTTTTTTTTAAAGTGACTGGTGCTCTGAACATGGCATCCTGGTTTTCATTGTCCTTTTCTTCTACAATCATGTGAGAAGAGCAGCATGGTCTTTATTGCTGAATAAAACAGTTTCAGTCTAGAATACAGAGCCCACAGAGGGGAGTTGTGTGGAGAAGGTGCAGAGGAACCCATACTGAGTACGTGCTGAGCATTCAGCAGCACAGGTGCAGGGCACAGCTCTCTGCAGACACCCCTCCCTCCCTGCAGGTAACACTGGAGGTTTATCCTCAGTGGGGCAGACCCAGAGGGACCATGGAAGGTGCAGAGGTGACATTAACCAGGCCCTGAGGACGCTTGGCCTCTGCCTGTAAGTACTTTTGTTTATAAATCAGTATCCACTTCCCAGGAAAATATTTTTGATGTTGACTTCAGACATCCTCTCTGGGAGACGGCCCAGCCTCCTGGCTTGCCCAAGAGACAATAGAAGGAAAACAAGCACAATAGGTGCATGTGCTGAACACTTTTATGAGCACTTCCACACCGTTCTCCTGCATTTCCCCACATCCCCATGAGTCAATAAGCACCTCATGCAGCTCTCTAGATAGTGTGCAATAAACAGATACAGCCACAGACCAGCCTGAACATCAGCTCTCATTCACTGAATAATTGATGGAGATGTGAACAGATTTTGTGCCGTGTGTTATTGTCTCAGTGACTATTCCCAGTAATCCCTGTGCCTGTGTAAGCTTCCCAGAATGAGATTATGCTTAAAATATTTCAGATACAATTATACCCATTTGTGCAAGAGGCACTGAGACAATTTTTGCACATGCACAAATGCCTAGTTGATTGATCTGCACCTGCAAACAGAAAAGGGCTCTTGAATTTGTTGCCCTGTGGCTCTGGAGGATGTGTGTCTCTTGTTTTCTCTGGTTCATTTTGAATAGTAAGTTAATGATAGAGCACAAATTCCCAGTGATTATGCTCTGGTCTCCATTGTCACCCAACATAATATCCTCCTCCTGTGGCTCTTTGTGATGATGCTCTGTGATGCACAGAGCATTCAATAAGAAGTGCTGTAAGTTCTATGTTAGAAAGTCAGCATTTATAGTAGTTAGTTGGGGCAATTTTATCTCCTGGAGACAGGGCTTTTAAATTATGACTAATACATGGTATCTGGGAGTCTTTCATCTCCAGCTCTCTCTCAGATATATAGCCCAGATACACTTACATTACTCCCAAACCACTCAGCCTTTCTCTTCCAAAGCACACAAGAGAAATTTTTATGATTTATGTAAATGGAAAATTATCAGGCTTCAGAAAATTAATTTATTTTTAAATATTGTTTACATACAACCAGTAAGAGGATCTGGACTGAGGGATGTGGATAACAGAGCTTTGCAAAGAGAAAAGAGATATGAGCAGAGAAGACTTAATTACCATTCAGTTAGACATAAATAAATAATAAATATGCTACTTTGGGATGAAATTTTGCCTTCATATGCTGTTTTGGGATGAAATTCTGCCTTCATGTCCACCAAGACCAGCTATTTTAATAAAGCTGGTTTTGCTCTGAGCTCTATGTTGGTTGCACCAGCTCAGAACTTGTTCTGATCATTCCTGCCTCTCTGCTGACTCTCTGACAGTTTGCCAACAGGTTTTCAATTATCTGAGCCTGTGAAAAGCTCATATAAGTATCTGATTTCATTTAGTGTTTTTTCCTCATGCTCTCAGTTATACTCAGTGCTCATTATCTTTGCATGTTTTGGAAGTCTGTGACTACAAATATAACTTAGTGTGAGTATTCAGAATTAGGGATTGTTGGGAACTTTTCAATGAAATAGCTTTGCAGAAGAAAAGGAGTTCTCAAACTGGCAATGCAGCACTCAACCCAACAATTGTACTGGGAAAGGTGATTGCTCAGGGTATTGGAGAACAGGATACATTTTTCATGCTGCCTTCAGTAAATGCTCTGACTCGAACTTTGCACATCTGGGTTGCTATCTGAATCCACTGAACCTATTGGAACAATTTTATTACCAAAACAGGAATTTTAGCCTTAATCTCAGACTAACATGCTAATATAATCAGCAATGCTTCCTGGGCACCCCACTCCAGCAACATCCTTTCTCCTCTCCTCTGCATGTTTGTCTTCTTGCAAAGGCAACCCCAGACTGAGGCAAGAGTCTTGTGCCCTTGGGGAGTGCTGTGATGTATCTGGTGCACTCTCAGCCATGTCCCACAGCCTGCTGGCCTGGCCTTGCTGCCCCTCACACAGAGACCTTCCATTAATTTCTGTTGGGGAAAAAGAAAAAAAAATCCTACATTTTTTGGAAGTTCTTTGTGTCATCCCTCTGCCAAATCAGACCTTTCTGAGTGCTTTTGGTGGTCAGAAGACTTTGGCAGAATGAGGCTATTCCTCACTGCTCTTTATAGCTTTAATCACTGTTTTCCCTGTTGTTCATAAGATGCACTCCAAACCATAGCTTGGTTGGCAGCTCAGTATCTCTTTAAATCACTACTGGTTTCTCCTATGTCATTAATATTTTATTTATGTTGTATTAAATTTCGCATCAGTCTCCATGCCAACAGTTCATGCCAGCAGCAATGTCTGACAGAATAATTTAAATCCTCAGAGATATGAGCAATTTCTTTTTGAAAAGCATCACAAACTTGGATTCATTTTGTCCTTGTTTTGCAGTGTCAAAGAATCAGGCCCAGACACAGAATTAGAGTGGTTTGGGCTTGAAAGAAACTTAAAGATATCTCGTTCCAACCTCCTGCCATGGGCAGGGACACCTTCCACTATCCCAGGTTGTTCCAAGCCCCATCCAACCTGGCCTTGGGCACTCCCAGGGATGGGGCAGCCACAGCTTCTCTGGGCAACGTGTGCCAGGGCCTCACCATCTTCACAGGGAGGAATTTCTTAGTAATATCCAATCTAAACCTGCTCTCTGTCAATTTGAAGCCATTCCCCCTTGTCCTAGCACTACAAGCCCTATTAAAAAGCCTCTCTCCAGATTTCTTGTAGCCCCTTCAGATGCCCCAAGGCCACCCCAGAGCCTTCCCTCTCCACAGTGAACAATCCCAATTCCCTCACCCTTACATGTTCCTCCTCTGGCCCATGTCTGTGGGGACACCAACAGGGGCACCTCTCCACACAGAGACAGTTGAGGACTAACATTCAACCTGGCATCAAATGTCACCTAAAACTGACACCAAATCCTCAGGGAAAGGCAGAGCCTTTTGCTAGACCAGCTGATAATTCTGGGAAAACAGAAGGTTTTCAAAAGGAATTCCCTTCCTCAGGACACAAACTCTTGCTTGTGGAGTTGCACAATTCTGGCTACACCTCTGTTACTGCTCTCATTCCCATGTAAGTGCAATCAATGTAATTATTTTGCTGTTTCCCTGTTTATATCATTTATCTGAACCATAGGTTACTATCTCTTGGCTGCTGTCAAGCAAATCTCTTTGACACTGGTCTGGAGATAAAGCCACTGAGAGGGAAAACCAGCAGCCAGCTTAACTACCCCTTAACCACATACAGTATGGTCTCAATTTGGATTTATTTATTTATTTATTTATCATTATTTCAGCCCTTAATAGATCTCCATTAAAGAACAAGGAATGGTACTCAGTCCCAGAGGTTCAGCAAGAGTGGACAGCTCTGTTAGGACTGCATGGCATACATCCTCTCATCTCTGGGACATCACACCAGAGGAATGCAAAAACTGAAAATAGAACAGTGAAAAGTTGAGTAGAAATAAAAAAAAGAAGAGTAAACTATTCATGTTTAAATTAGAGAAGAATATGCAGGAGTGAACAGCCAAAAAGGGATGGAGTCTCAAGGGAAAGAGCAGCAAAAAAACCCTGAGTGTGTTTCTTCATACGTAACCAAAAAATGGATTCAATAGACCCCTAAAGAATTGCTGTTTGAAATGTGAAGTCTGGATAAAATAATGTGTAAATGGGGATAATCTAATGCCACACAGGGAAGATTTGACACTCAAAACACTTTAGACTCCTGGGGCTCAACAAATTCAAATTTTCTCCCACCATATTCTCAAAATTCCAAATCTGCAAGACTTGGGGGATGCCATTAATCACAGGTGTAGCCAAAGGCAGAGATCCAAGAATCACAACTGCCTTCATAAGCCTCTGCAGCAGAGGGGATTAGAGAGAAATGGGTTTGCTCGAGGAACTGTGGAGTTACCACACATCATCCCGAGGAACAATCTGTCAGTATACAGCAACTCCCTGCCAGAGGAGGGGAGGGAAAGGAAGATCCAGGCAACAACTGCAGCTTATACACATTGATTTTCCTTGCCAATTAATGCCAGCAAAGAATATATCCCTGGAGACCACACAGCATGAACTAAAGGCAGAATTGCCTCTCTTGAGACTGCAACTGCCTTTGCAGCCTCATGGTATCAACCCTCCTTGTTTGCTTCTGCTTCTTTTATCAAAAATCCACAGTGGAAAAGAGACTGGTGCACCTCCCTGCCCTTGAAATGTAGTTGGAGGGGATATCCATCTGTTTCAACAAGCCAAATCTATCCTCTATCTTGTTATTTTTGTGTTTTGTTTTGTTCTTTGTGAAATATAATGAATGGTCTTGCTTATTTCTCCCAACTAGCAATTACTTTTGAGATCAAATCACAAGCAGCTCTATAACCTTCTGACAGGGCAGGATTATGAAAGACCTGCAGAAGTGTCATGCAGACTCTGCTGTGAAATCTGAAAATTTAAGAGGTTCCATCCTGGTCCAGACAGTGATGAGTTTTGATACCCTTTTAAAATACCCTGCCTTCTTTTTTTCTGCTCTGACAGGTATTAGAGAAATAAATGAAATCTGCAATCCTTTCTGCAGATGGGAGGGTGTTCAACAATTCACTGGCTTGGAGGGTGCTAAAAGCCATCCTTTACATGTCTTGTCTTGGTTTAATAGGTATTTTGCAGCTGTGGGATCATTGCTATATTTCACAGTTTTGTTCTATTATTAGGTATTGGAGGAGAAAGAGACCACAGATAGTGTTGTGTTAAAGCACCGGTTCCTGCATTTATTGGCACCACCTGGGGATTAAAACAGCTGCTGTCACTCTGCAGAGTTATCTTCAAAGCAGGGGAGATATCATGAATATATGATCAAAGCACCCTCACTTTGTCCCATTGTGCAGTAATTACAGATGGAAATGTTCTCTGAAAAGGCAGCGTGGCTCAGGGGAAACAGCAGACAGAAGCTTTGCCCTGACAGAAGCTTTGCCCTGACGTGGGAAACCAAGGCCAGCCATGGAATCACAGAATATCCTGGGCTGGGAGGGACCCACAAGGATCACTGAGTCCAGCTCCTGGCCCTGCACAGGACACTGCCAAAGAACTCACCCTGTGCCTGGGAGGGTTGTCCAAGCACTCACTAAGCTGTGTCAGGCTTGGTGCTGTGACCACTGCCCTGAGGAGCTGTTCCAGTGCCCAGCCCCACTCTGGGTGAAGATACCCACCCTAAACCTTCCCTGACACAGCTTCATGCCAGTGCTTGGTGGCTCAGACATGGGAAATGCTCCGTGGTTGCTTTGGCCTCTTTGGAGAGGAAGCCAGAGCAGGATAGTCCAGCAGTGCCCTCCAGGGCATGTGAATACCCAGGGCTAGCGAGATGGCTCCTTGTTCACAGTGACCAGAACCACATTTATAACAAAAACTCTTTCTGTGACTTTTCGTGATAATGTCAGCTCATTCTGCCATGGCTCCTGGGCAAGATCCTGCCTCTGCAGAGGTTGGTTGAAATATTTTCACCCAAGGAGAACTCTGCACCTGTGTGAAAACATCTTTACCTTGAAAATAGCATGGTAACCAGTCCTTTGGAGGAGAATGGGAAGGAACTGTTGGAGCTGGGATGGTGTATGAAATCTGTGGCAGAGCCACTGGCTCACGTTCCTTGCATGTATGGGCAAAAGGGACTCAATAAATAATGCAGCAAATGCACAGTAAATAATTTAGGCACCATGAGCCTTGGATGAGATACACAAGAACCCCTCCTAAATTTAAAGTGCTTCTCCCTTCCTGCATGGCAGGATGGCATCAGCCTCTGGGACCTCCATGGATGTTGGTGGCATCCTGAGCTTGCCACTGCCTGTCACAGCTCCAGTGCAGAAAGTGAAGCACACTGAAAGGCAGCAATTCCAGCAAAGGCTTGAGTGAGTAATTTGAACATTAATTTGCATTTATGTAAAGTGCAGCTCTGTCACGTGGCTGCAGCCCGGTGATGTGCTGGAGGTGTGTGTGGTGGCTCTGGGTCAGAGAGTTTATGGTGACTCATCTCTGCAACCTGCATAGTGTTGCAGTTCAAAGTTTGATGATAAGAAGGTGTTGTGGTTAATGATAAACGTGATCTTCCTCCTTCAAAAACTGTGGGAACTACTGAGGGGAATGTGGAGCTGGAGGCCAGTGAGAGAAAAGCAGGAGCTGGATCCCTACAGACCCTGTGTTCTAATGGAGCCCTCAGAATAATTATGAATAAAGCACTGTTTTCCCAAATCGTTTTCTAAAATAAGCCATCCAGATGGCTGTAAGGGAAGACCTAGTCATCAGTCTGAGTAATGCTTATTTTGAGTACATTAACCATGAAATGTGTACAGTTGTGCTAGATAGTGCACAATGAGGCTCAAACAGATGCTCCTGCAGAAGCAGGAATACCCCAAGTGTCAGACAGTGGCTGTCCATGCTGTCATGGCCTTGGTCTGTGAGACAATCCTGAGAGCTCTTTCAGAGAGTCTCACATGCAATATGCAGAGAGGAAGGGTGTCTTTTCTTTCCTACAGCTTTAGAGGTTCCTGGATCACTCAGAAATATATATGAAGAGATACTTGGTGATAAGGAAAGGTAAATGTTCTCTCTTTCCTTTTTGAGAGAAGTGGAGAGGATAGAGACATTTTCTGATAGTCAGTGTGAACAAGGCTATTTGGCTTTTCAGACAGTGCTGGGATTCTTGCCCCCCTTTTCCTCCAGAGTGTCCAATTCAAACTTGATAAAAATGAAATCTGAAAAGCAACACTCCTACAGAAAGCAAAACCCCAGTGCTCTGCTAGGGCTGCCTGTGTCTGCTGTAGCATAATTGAGTGAACTAGAAATTCACAGAGGTGTTTTCCAGCTGCTATGCCCCAGCTAAGAGCTTGTTTAGTGCTTGTACTGCAGTGCCTGGTACATGCAGAGCTGTGCTTGATTGCTTTTTATGGGGACACTCAGCGGGATGGCTTCCAGCAGCATTTGTGCCCAAGTTGTGAAGAAATGTCACTAGGTCTGCTGGAATTGTCACTAGGCTGAGGAATACTGGAAGGGTCTTGTTGGCTTCTGCCATTCCTCAAACCTTGAGTGAAAAGCTCCCTGCAGGGAACACCCCATCATGTTCTGGAGGCTGCTGGAAAGTGCCCCCCGAGTGCCAGGACAGGTGCAGGGGTTGTGCAGAGCCCCTGCCCCACTGGGTCCCTTTCTTGGGGCCCACCTGCACATGGCAGAGCTTCAGCTGAGAAAAATACCACCTGAAACTCAGTTTGGCCACCACACACTAATTTGCGTCACCAGACTTTGTGCTAAAATACAGCCTGAGTAATAGCAACTGCTTTATTTATTTAATTTTCCTGAATGCAATTTTTATTAGCTGTGAAATCAAGCCCTTTCTGGAAGTATGTGAGCAGCCTTCACGTATAGGAAGATTATAATGGTATAGCAGAAAAATCAAACCATTGGAAGCTTTTGAGGCCTACATTCAAACCCTCATTAATCTCTGTGGGCTGCATCTCCAATCTGAATTTTTATAGAACGTGGGTGGTGTTTTCAAAGTGAGTTGCTGGAATTGGTTGGCTGAGAGGATTGCCTTAGATAACAATACATTTCTGAAGCCCTCTGCCTGAACAAGGTGCAGGCTGTGGCCCAGGCTGAGCACACAGGGGGTGCCTGGCGTGGGGGTGGCTCCAGGAGCCTGCACTCTGGGGCTGTGGGAAGCACGGGGAGCAGTGGGACTGACACAGGGAGCTGCTGATAGACTCGTTCTGGTGTTTCTGCTCTTCACTAATTCAGTAACAGCATGCTTTTATGTCTGCTTTATTCTTTTTTTCAAGAAACAGTCGAACTCCTTTATCTGGGCCAGCTCAGCTTTTTTACGGTGAATACCCAATTTAAATTGGGGTGTGGTGGATGTGTCATCCCCACAGTTCTGTATCACTCCTGCCTTTCACCCCACCCCCAGAGGAGTCCCTCACTACTGACAGAGCATCTCAGGTACTGCTGGAGACCTGAGCACCAGGAATGAGTTTATGCTGGCTTTGGAGAGCTGCACTTGGCTCCTGAGCTTTCACCTCTCTCTTATGCTTCTGGGAGCACCAAGGTCGTTGGTTTGAGCTGTTATAACATGAAGATTTCTGACTCACTGCTGCAAGAAGAGTAGTGAGAAATAAACTACTGCACTTATGGAACTTCGGGTTATGACTGTCTTTAATCAAGGTCAGGCTTTGTGCCTAGAAAGGGGAAGAACACAGAGGCTTAAGGCTCAATTCCAGCTCCAAGAAGGATGAATGCTGGAGGGATTCCCCATCAGGTTTTGGAAAACACTGTCAGCCATTCTGCTATCACAAACATCTTGGTACCTCAGATGTAAGAATTGTCCACATTTTGTTAGAAATACTTGGAAGAATGGATTAAGGAAACCCTGAATGTGAAATGATAGCAGAAACAGGTTTTTATTTTCTAATTTAAAGCAGTGTGGTGTTGGCTTTTGTAGGTACTGATTAGAGGAGAACCTAACATTTATATTTTTAAATAAGTTAAAATAGCTGAATCTTTACATTAGGGAAGCAGCAGTTCTGGCCACAGTAGGTCCTACACACAAAATTCAACTGAAGAGGGAATTTTCTTCTGGAGTTCTCTATCTATATTTTGTGCAGGTTCAAATGAGAGAGAGACACTGAAAGGTGTTGTCCCCCGGGAGCCAGAAGACACACAAAAAACAAAGAGTAAGACAGTAAAAAGCAGAAAACTTTGAGTGCATCAGAGCCATCTGAAGAAATACTGACTTTCTAACAAGAAAGCATCAGTTCAACATTGCTTTTTTTTAATAACAGAGTTTAATAAGTGCCAGATCCTTGTGGCTTTATGGGCTGTTAAAACGTGTAGGCAGGCTGCTATAATGAGCTGGAGAAAAGCCCTGCAGAAAGAGAAATTTTTTTTTCCCTGCAGCTTTGCTTTTACTGCGGAGCATCCCAGAGGCAGAGCTGTGGATTTCTTGTTCATGAGCACAACCTGCTGGCTCCCACCACAACCAGCAGCCAGAGGCACGGGTCCATCTCCCTTCTCTCCCTTCCAAAGCAGTTTGTGTTTGGGAATGCTCTGGACTGTGCTTTCCCCTCGTGAATGCCCACTGAAATCCCTGTGGGACATCCACAGCTTATTCTAAAGCATGGAGAAAATATTAAAAATCCAGGAAAAGAAACCTCCTGAAAAAACCAATTGATCAAACAAACAAGAGACAGTTTCCCTCCTCTCAGAGCACCAGGTGCTTGGGGGTCTGGGGCACTGAGGGCTTACTGCAGGCTGTGGCATCAAGTGACATTTCCAGGCACAGTTATCCCTACCCCTTTATGATGCTCTCTCTGAGGCATAGCCAGTGTCACAAAATCACAGAATCACAGAATGAGCTAGGCTGGAAGAGACCTTTGAGATCATCAAGTCCAACCTATGACCTAACAGCTCCTCATCAACTAAACCATGAGCCTGAGTGCCATGTCCAGTCTTTTTTTAAGCACGTCCAGGGATGGTGACTCCACCCTCTCCCTGGGCAGACCATTCCAGAGCACAATCAGTCTTTCAATGAAGATTTTTTTCCTGATGTCTAACCTAAACTTCCCTTGGTGCAGCTTAAGACTGCATCCTCTTGTTTTTCAGTGGTTGCCTGAGAGAAGAGACTGATCCCCACCTGGCTATCTCCTTTCAGGGAGTTGTAGAGAGTGATAAGTTCTCCCCCGAGCCTCCTTTTTTCCAGGCTAAATGACCCCAGCTCCCTCAGCCATTCTTCATAGGGCTTGTGTTCCAAGTCCTTCACCAGCTTTGTTGCTCTCCTCTGGACACTTTTGAGCATCTCCTAAATTGAGGGGCCCAGGACTGGCTTTTGAAAGACTCTGCAGGTGTATCCATGCTCTGTTTATCCCCAGGGGTTAGCTCTGAGAAAGCACAGATTGGGTAAAGGTGTTCACAGGCAGCAGTTTGTGCTGGTGGCTGTAACTCCGCTTGAGAAAGGGCTATTATTTTCTCTTATGCTTGCTGACACCTACTTTTTCCTCTCATTCTATTATATTTTTAGTTGCACCTTTCCCTCCTCATCATTTTCACTTTAGGATGGGTGCAAAACATGAGCCCCCACCCTCTCCAATATTCTTCCAAATGTTTAAAGAAACCCAGCAGTAAAACTCAGAGAGCATGGACTGTAATTCACCCCAAAGGGTGATGAGGCACACGCAGGTGATACACACCTCAGCCTCCATGCTACAGCTCTGCTGCCACAAGTGCAAATTTCCTCCCTCATTCCCATGCCTCTCCTGCCTGCAGACACCTGCTCCCACCCTGTTCTGCTCTAAAATTAAACTCTTCTGTAAGTTTGTGGTTCAAGTCTGTGATATCATCGCTTCCCTCCTGCCCTGGAGAAAACCAGCAGAGGTTTTACCCTTGTTGCTATCTGCACCTCCTGTGCCTGTGCTGGGCTGCCTCTGCCATCACACCCCTCCACAAGGGTTCCTGTCACAGCAGGAATGGTGACCCTGCAGCATCATGGCAAACATGGCTCTGGTGTGATGCCTGGATGGCAGCAGGGACCGAGCCAGGTGTTACCAGGCACACAATATACACTTGAGAGTGTTTAATAAGCACAAAAGCCTCCCTCTAGAGAGACCTGTGTCTTTTCACTCTGCAGTGAATGTTGCTTCTGATGAGGTGTTTGTTATTCATTCCCTGTCGTACTTTGATCTCACTAACGCTTTGCCTGAAAGCTGGGAGCTGGAGTACTGCTCTCAGGTGTGCTTAGAGGCTGCCCCTCGAAGCCTGCTGGCCTCTCCTCACCTAAAGGCTTGCCTGAGTTCTGTGACAGAAATAAAAGCCCCTAAGCTGTGGGGGGCTTGCTGCAAATGCAGAGTTGGGAGGAGGAGTGTGGTCTTCTGAGTATCTTGCCCTGTCTGTCCATCCTGGCTGGCTGCAGGAATGACTGACAAAACCTGTCAGCACTGCTTCTAAACACATGAGCCCAACGAGCTTCTTTTTAGGATAAGCTCAGTTTTTTTAATTGCGTTTGGGAATCACGATGAAGATTTGGCCCAAAGCATATAATTGTACAGAGAACACTTTTGCATCAAACTAGCTTTTTAATTTCATGGAAGCTTTCATCTTAAAATTAAAATCTTGGAGAGAGTTATTGCAATCCCTGCTCCAGAGTCTGCCATCAGAAGTGATGCTGGGTACCAGAACAATGAGACTGGGAGCCCTGCTCCAAGGGGAGAGCAGGGCAGCAGTGCAGGATGCTCTCAGCTGATGGGGCACAAGGACAGGTTTCTATCAAAAAAAGTTGTTTTCAAAAGCAACTTGCTATGGAGTCTGTGTGCCACCCACTTGGATGTACAAGGGAACAACCTTCATCTCCTGCTCCCTCGCCACAAGGACGTGCTGTGGTGCCAAAGCTGTGCCCACCACAGGGGCAGCTCCTGGAGAACACCCTGGAGTCAGGGCAGTGACTTCACACAGAAATTCATCTCCTCACTAGATCCCCCATGCTCCTGCTGTGTAAGTCTAATTAAAACCTTGCAGCACAATAATTAATCATTAGTGAGGGAATTAAATATTAGTCTGTATTATAGTAAACATTAGTTGTATATTAACAGGATCGTTAGCTGTTCATTAACTGTTTAAGCTCTTCAAAATCTCCTCTGTCACACCGCAGGTTTGTGTTAAAAAATGTCTCAAATGGCTGAAGTGAGTGCCATTTTACCTGCTGCTAGAGGCAAATTCCAGGACCAGTTTAGTTCTTTTGCTCCTTTTGTTATAATCTTTCTATTTGACTTTATTTAAATGCAACCATAGTGAAGACATATCGTTGACATAGAGCCACTGAAACCTCCCAGGGATTTAATGGAATGAGTTCCCAAAATTATATATGATCACTGAGGTAATCATTCTTTTTTTTCCCCATTACTCTTGTGCTGCTGGCATCAGGCATTGACAGAGCTTATCCCTCACTCAGGTCTATATGCCCTACAAAGATGCAGAACAGGACTAAGAGAGGGCAAAGCTAATGACTATATTTTCATTCTAATAAGATTCAAAACCACAGTCCCATTTTTGGCCCCTTCCTTTCAGGTCATTGAGGCAAATCACTGAATATCTCTGCAACTGGGTTCCTTCACTGGAAACTAAGGCTATTTCATTTCCCCTGTGCTATCTCTGTCCTTTCTCAATAATAATGTAAGTTCCTTAAGGCCATAGTTTGTGCAGGCTGCTGTCCAGCACCAGGTGTGGTACCTGTGGGATTTACAGCCCAGTCACAGCCAAGGTGAAATGGGAGTAATGGGACCTGCTGTCTGTAGCATCTAACATGGAAGGGGGAGAGATCTGTGGCCAAAGCAAGGGCAGAGCTGTTTTGCAGGTCACAAGGAAAGTATTTATAGTGTCTGGATAGAGGAAACACCCACCCTTCCCATCTGAAAGCCACCCTGAGCACAGCCTGGCAGCCTTGGCTATGAAGTTGTGGCTTTCATTTCCCTGCCTATTGGTTAGTCAGGGAAGAAAATATAAGCCAACTGAGGAATGTAACTCCCTGTTTGTCAGGTTCTTGTTTGCCAGGCTCCTGGCAGGCAGCAGAGGTGTTCTGTGGCAGGCTGCTGCCCACCAAGCAGGACTGGTCCTGCCTCTTCCCTCCCCATCTGCAGCCCAGGGCTGCAGCCCAGACCCGGCCGTGGTGCAGCAGAGATCTGCTCTCAGCTGGAGATGTGTTTGGAACCCTGTCCACACTGCTCCAGTCTCCTGCCTCGGTGCTGATGGACTGTGTCCTGGCTTTTCCTCACTGAGTGATCATTCATTTCTTGCATCTTTTAATTAGGGCAATTTCTTTTGGCCTGCTGGAAATACTTTCCTCATGTAGATTAATTAAAAATAAAGCCTAGATCCGACAATTTAATATGAACTCTGGTCAGGATGCAGGCAGCCTTTTAAGCCATTATTCATTCCACCGTTCATATTCTTCTTAATATTTACTTTTAAACCATGTTTTCGGGAACTGAGGACAGTGTTTGTTAGTCATTCTTCATAAAGTTTCAGGCAGAATTAGTCCAGCTGGAGAGCAAAGACATCTGCCCTGTGGCTGCACAGCCCATCCCTTGCTGCTGAGAGCAGGGGCATGGTGCCAGATGCCCTTGGACAGCTCCTTTGTTTTGGGACTTGCACCTCTGGGCAGCACGTGTTCCTGGCTTAAAACCAGGCAGTTCAGCCCCATGAAATATCAAGTCCTGTTAATGCTTCCTGCTGTTTTTTCCTCTCTGTTAGCAGCAGCTGACTGGTTTGGCCTTTTCAAGGTGTGAAACACCTGCCTAGAGACTTGGGGAGTCAATAAATCAATACTGGCTAGTGAATGACTTTGTTCTGATCTTCCTCAGGGTGTCTATAAAAGTTCTAGTTTGATTGGCCTGGGGGATTTGCAGAATTAAGATGATCTCTTGGAGAATATTCATCTTTGTGTAGACAACTTCAGGGTAGTTTCATTTTTATATGACCTCTCTTATTTCCCTTAAAAAGATATAATTCTATATCTACAAACAATTTGGGTAAAGTTCCATCCCTTCACAGTGAGAATTTGCCCAGGGAACATTAGAACCCATACTACAAAGCCAAAGGTAAGAGGTGTTACAGACTGGGCCACACACAACTCAGTGTGTGCCTGATGTGGCACTGCTCTGCCAGGAGGTTCCCCTGGTGATGGGAAATGGGGCAGGGGACCCACATGTCTGAGTTCTAATCCAATCTGGGACTCACCTACCTTGATTTTTCCTCTTCAAACTCTTTAAGTTCTCCCAGGGATCTTTTAGTGAAGCTTCTTAATTTTAACTTCTGATAAACTGACCTCGGAGAACAAGCTTTGCTTCTGCCAGCAGAGCATTAATGCACAGTGAGCAGCTTCCTTGGGTGTGTTACTGGGACCGGATGAGAAAAGTGCTCTCATGAAGTGGGATTTTGCTTGGCATGAATATTTATATAAAGTCTCCATAATTTGATACTTTCAAGAATGTAAATGCAAAAGGGGAGGAAGGAGATTTTTTTTAAAGAGTATTTTTAATACATCCTTTAGTCTACTTTTGAAGGCCTGGAGAATATTGTGCTCTTCCATGGCAGATTCCTGAGTGAGAGCAGCATGCCAGCTCCCTGTGGCAGGACTGCACTGCTTCACCTGTACAGATGCTGGAAGGACAGGAGCTGATGGGCACAGCTGCACCTCCACTTGGGACCCAACAATTCAGCAAGGTTATTGACAGTGTGGTGTTACTTGTGCTGACCAGAACATGCACTGATTGCAATATTCAGCAGTAGAAGAATATTCCTGTATGTGTTACTGCACTGTAGATCAGGCATTTTGCTGAGCAGCATTTAAATATACACAATGTAAGTGCATCATAGCATTTCCACTAAACCTTTTTGCAGGACTTGCATTCAACGTCACGAGAAATTTAAATTATGGTGGTCATTGTAAGTTCTACCAAGAGCAATTTTCCCTAAATCCCTAAAACACTAAATGAAAAGGCTAAAGCAACTTTGATCAGGAGCCAGGTGTAGAGTTGTAATCCAATTAAATTTTAAGATGGTGCCAAGGCAACAGGACTGGTTTTTCAAATGGAAAAAAAGTTTTATACAGTGGCTGGAAAGGTGGGGAGGGGTTAAGCAGTATTGCCATAAAATATATTTCCTGTTATTATGGGGAAAACTGAATATATATGGGCAGCACTTACTGTGGAAGACAGGCCAAAGTGATGAGTAAATCTTGTTACTTGCAGTGTTGGATTTCTCACAGTGATGCTGAGTGCTCTCTGCTGAATGCTGGCATTTAAGTGTTTCACCCCAACAGCACATTGCAGGAACTGTCACACAACAGGGCAGATTCCCCACAGCTGCAAACGAGGGACTGGGGGAGCAAGGCACCCTCCCCCAGATGGAGTGATCAGGGCAGATGCTCCTTCACTTGTCCTATGAGCTGAAGTCCATAAAACCTTTCTGACTTGTTTGACTTCGGTTTGCTCACTTGGTACCACCACTCTGTTTGCTGAAGCCAGTAGAGCTGAATTGCTCTTCTCAGATGTTAATTTTACAAATGATACAATAATTTCAAATTAAGTGCAAATGAGGAGTCATTTTTGTGGACTGTAGCTGGTCATGGAGCCTTTAATTCCCTAGTTTTGTTCATTTTAAATGTATTTTAGTTTAAGTGTTGAATTTTGGCTCTTTCAGGCTTCAGAATTCTCATGGCAAAATTACTTCCTATAATGATTTTAATGATTTCATTGTTCGCATATCGCAGAAAAGCAAAAAAAAAAAAAGGCCATGTAATAGGTAGTCAAAAGATCAAGCAAATATTTCACTCAGTGTACAACAAAATATTATGAGGTAATTTTATTTTTTTCCATTTTTAGGTAAAAATATTACAGTATACAAGATAATCTTATTAAAGGTAAAAATACAGTATTTTTTTTCTCTAAACAGATCTACGTACAGTACACTTTTTTATTTTGTTTTCTTTTGTTTTTTTACAAATATAACTATTATTCTACTAGGCTATATGTATTCTCATCTGGCACTTAAGAACTGATCACAGGTCACCTTCTGGCTCTGCTTGTTTGTCTCAGCTGAAGCCTAAATGTCATGTTCATTTTATAGGTGTCTCTTGTAAACAAACAGTCTAGTTCCATGGTTCCCAAGTAGTAAGGTGTGCTTTAAGAAGTTGAAATCCTGTAGCCAACCATGAAAACCCAAGCCATCCACGTTTGCAGTTGTGTTGCACAGACTCACCACTTTCCTGTTTTGAAAGTGCAATCCTTGTATTACCACAGCCTCAGAAGAATTTGAATCCCTTTCTCATCCTCTGCAAGAGCCAAAAACATTACAACAATTTCTACAATGATTTTCCTTTATTTCCTTTGTTTTTTGGTCAGAATGTTCCATTGAAGCCTTTTTGTATTAATTTCAAGGTTGGAAACTACTGGGCAATGTTCTTCATGATTGATCTCTCCCTATGGCTTGCAGTTTGACCTCTGGAACCCAAAAGCTGAGCTCGGTTGCATCACTGTCTCTGGATTAATGCTGTTCTTTGAACTGAACACATTAGCACAAGGTGTTTCATCTCTGGGTGTTCCTGGGAAGTGAGTTTCACATCATTACGAATATTTCAGTACACTGTTGTCGGAGATGGGATCGACTAAGGATAAAAGAGAGGCTAAGTGCATACAGAGAGACCATATCCATCAGCAGACTAGCTAATACAGCTGGAAAAGGTGGAGAGGAGTGTTTGGCTGGAAATCCTTTCATCAGGTTAAAGGATAATTTACCCCACAAGGTCGATTTCATTTTTCCAGTGTTTTCAGTGTCTTCTTGTTATTTGCTGCCTTGGTCACTTCAACAGATGATTTCTCATTAGTTTTTCACTAGCCACAGTGCTGTTCAAAGTTATCTTCAGGGTTGTCAATGTAAACATAAAAGGAAAGTACACACCCAAGAATAGGAATTTAAAAAAAAAATTTAGGGAATATGCTTGGCACATTTTTTCTTCAGATTTCACCCAATTCTGGTCAGTACAGACCCTGTTGGTATTAATGAGCACAGTTACATTGTCTCCTCTGGAGTCAGAAGAATGAAGGTCTGGCTTTTTTTGCCTTTCATTGGGAGTGCCTTCTCTATGGTGCATTTATTTCTGATGTCAAGGGGCACAGATTTTTACCATTAAGTGACTTTTGTATCAGAAAAGATCTAAGTTGTCACTCACCAAGTGCAGGAGTAACGCAAAATGCTCCTACCAACACTTGCTTGTCAGCAAAAGCTGAGTGTGCAGTACCCATCTTTCACAGGTTTTTTTGCCCTCCTAAGATGCTGGTTGAGAATGAACAATATTTAGAGAACAAGTTGTCTTTCTCTGTAGTCACCATCAAATGTCCTTATTTAAGGTCTTCCCAAACTTGTCACTCAGCTGCTGTATGAGTTTTGCCAGCTCACCAGTAGCTTGGGACTTTTCCTCTAGGAGTTCATAGCGGAGACTGGAAATATCTTGTTTGATTTCTTTAAGTTCTCCTGAAAGAGGGAAATGTCCTTGTTAGCAGTAACCTGAACCAAGTCAGAAATCCCTGTGGTTCCAAGACCTGAGAGAGCACTAATTTCAGTGTACTTGGTCAGGAATGTGTGTGGAGCTGCATTTGATCTCCCTGCATCATGCACTTAATATTTGTAGTTATAAGGAATAACCTGTACTTGCAGTAGTGGTACCAACAGCAATTGCAAATATGTGTGGAGAGTTCATGATTTTTTCTCAAATTTGTTCTCTCTCCACATATTGATCTCCACCTGCACAGGGTATTTGCAGGAGGGCAGCAGTTAAGAGGTGTTGGAGGTTCTTTTCCATCTGCACAGGAATGCCACCATGGCAATATGAATCTGGATTCCACTCAAAACAGTGTCCTTGGGGCAGGCCTGGCCAGTGCAGTCAGAAAATGCTTTACTTAGACACCAAGGTAAGATTGGGTGTGGGCAATACCCTGGCTGTTGTAAAGGATGGAGAGTTAGAGCCATGGGGGCGAGCAGAGCTGTGTGAAGATCCTGTGAGATGTGTGTTCTGCTAAGATAAAATAAGGACCTGGAATTTGGAGGGCACCAAGGTGGCTCAGCACTGCTCACCTGCGTGTGAGCAAGGGCAAACTCTCTCTACAGAGGATCTTAACTGAGCTCAGGCCTTGTACTGGCCAGGTCAGTAGCAATAACAGCACATGCTCGTTAGGTGTATCAATTATGAAATTCCACTTGCCTTCATTGACCTCATCATTCTCTCGATCAACCTGAGCCTTCAGCACATAGCGCTTAATCAGACGCTTCATGATCTTCTGAAAGGAGAACACAAACACTCTTTTGGTGGGAGACTGTCCACATCGCCTACACTCCAGACTTATTATGAGCAATTCAAAAACCTGGACAATTTATTGTTGTTGTTATCGTTGTTATTATTATAATTATTATTATAATTTCCCTTTTATTTTACATTTTCTATTGTGCCCATTGTACTACAGTAGTTGATTGACAACCATCCAATCATGACCCCACACTTGAAGCACTTTGGGGTATTTTGTGGGATGCATGTGAATGTAGAGCATGTCCCACAGACAGAAAGAAAACACAGATGATCCAATAGAAAGCTAAGAAATGGGTTCCAGAGCCTTCTTTTAGCATGCTAATAGTTGCTGTCTAATAGTGATTTACAGGAAAAAATAAGTGGCTAATGAATAATGTTGGCAAACTCACTCATGATGCAGCTGACCTGAGGTTCACAGAAAGACTCTGTCAGCCTTGTAATTGGGTTTTTAAGAGAAAATAAATTTAGAGAAGGACAGAGAAAAGAGAGTTTGAACAGAAGTGGGGAACTGGGCTTAAGTGAGAAGAGTTTCTTAGAGAAATGGCAGATTTTAAGAGACATATGCAATGAAAAATGTAGAGCCATGTACACATACAAAATGGAAGATGATTGTTTGTAAGGAAGGGTATGTATGGAAATAAATTATGGTTATGGATATGAGCTTGCAATGTGCTATTGTTCCAAAAATGTCTAAATTCTTTTTATCTAGAAGGAAAGTAACTTTGGCAGTCTTGGGCTGCACACTGGGGTACAGCTGATGGCCTTGTCTTCACTGCAGAAAAGATACCCAGTGGGGAAAAAAATCTCATCATAAAAACCGATAAAGGAAAAAAGGAATAAAAATATCTAAACGTAAAAAGAACTGTTCTCTCAGAGACAGACATTTTGGTACATCCTCTGCAAACACAGGAGAGCTCAGTGTCTTTGACTGACCAGATGTCCAGTGTCAAGGGAGAAGCCTCTCCCAGCATGGACTCACTTCTTCACAGAGCAATCACATCTCTGCTTGGAACATCACTGAAAAATGCTGCAAAGGGTGTGAAATGTGGATTAAGAAAACACTACACCTGCTCTTTCTTTCTGAGTAGCCAAATAAGGATTATAGAAGTGCAAAAGGCTTGTGAAGATCAAAGAAGGATCCAGACTTTTGTATATGCCATGCAAATCCCCATGGAATATGGGATCTCTAAGACTGTCCTTGCACCTCAGAGGCATCTGGCTAAGCAGGTGAGTCACTAAGGCAACAGAGAAGAGGCACAGTGCACATACGCTGTGTTGGAGATGGCCAAGGTAGTAGAATCCAGAGGGAGGTAGGGCTGTCACCTGAGAAAACATAAATGAAGCAATGTTTGGGGAAAGAAGGGAAAACCTGGATCCAAAAATAAATAATTTTTTCCAGAGCAGGAGCCAGAGGAAATTTAGACTAAAACAAGGAATGATAACACAGGCTCTTATTACCTGGAAAAAAAAAAATAACCTCTCTTTACTCTAGTTCCCATATTCTCCTTGATAAAGGTATTGTTTTTCCTAGACTAGTTTATTCCCAGATCATGGCACCTGTGTTGACTTGTTCCTCATACTTTTAAAATTGTAGCATGTTTAAATTCTGTATATTTTTGTTATCCTTGCAGAGCCCTGTCCATATGTAGTTTTAAGTGCACAGACTGCAGGGACTGCAGACACATCACTTGATAAAGAAAACAGTTCAGCAAGAAGCAACTGCTCCAAAGGTTTTCCCAGGTGTAGAAGAAAAGCTTGCCAACCAGATTATCACACTGTTCCTTCTTCTTTATGTTTAGATAATCAAGACACTCTCCTTAGATTATTTGGGCAATTTCTTCCTGCAGGAACAGAAATGTTCTAAGAGAATTTGAAGATGAACTTAGCATTATTAAAACAAAATAACAGATACTAATTTTTTCTATTTTTCACAGTCATCTTTGGCTTTTTCAATATTGTAAATAAGGGTCTAATTTGCCACAAACATTAGGTGGTCTCATTGAGGAATAATATCTGCAGGAAGAGAACCAGTCCAGCAAGAAGCTGACACATCACCTGTGGGTTTGAATGGATGGGAATGTGTCAGAAGTGCTGAAATGCCACCTTGAGCAGGACACAACCTCTCATCCCTTTTGCTTTGATGGAATCAAGCAAACTAACTTCAGATGCTAGAGTGAATGTACCTAATTTCTAACTTAGGTTTTTAGATACCCCTCCTATTGTGGCAGAAAAGCCTGAAAAATTTTAAAACCAGTAGAAATTTCTTACTGGTCAGAGGAACAGCTTGAGAGCCCATTGTGCTGGATGCTGTACCAACACAAGACAAACCACTTCTAGAATTGCCATTGCACATTTTAGCCAATTTAACTGTTATTTTCCTCATCTGCCTTTAATGCCAGTCCCTTCAGACACATCACTTGCCATCAGACTCCTTTTCACTTTATGTTTAAAAAAAGGGAAAAATCCTGTGGGAAACATTCTGTTTATTGTATTGCCCTGGGACAGGTTTGCACAAGAAATAACACATCTGCTGGCACAACAGCCCTGCTGGACAGAGAGCTGTGGTACCCTGTGCCACTTCTGCAGCCACAGGAGGGTTCTGAACCGCAGCACATTGCAGCTTTAGCTTGGCAGGAGGAGCCACTGCCGGGGGAAGCACATGCAAATGTTAATGCACCAGCTGGAGAGATGACTCTGTGCCGTGGGAAATGAAATGCTGTCAATACGAGATGGGAGGAGTAAAGGTTGGATGATAGCTCGTGTGTTAAGTTAAACACCCTCGAGCGGAATTAATCAGCATGACAAATGCTAACGCCGTGCGTATTTCCATGGGTGACAGGCTGCCTTTGTCCCCGAAACACCCCAGCCCTGTGCCAGCGCCGAGCCTGGCACATCCCACCATGGCATGAAGTGGGAGAAGGCAAACATGACCCTTGCAGGTAAGAGTTGTCCACTGGCAGGCCTCTCCCCTGGCTCTTGCTTTCATGCTGTGATTACCTGGTATCTCGTGGGCTTGGTATAAGCGTTCTTCCCAGAAAAACTCTCTGTGTTTTGAATGCTAGAGTGAAAACGAACTTTCTGAAATTATAAAACATCATGATATGATTAAATCAATGATAGCTTCTCACACCCAGAAAACCTCAAACCAAGCAGAGCTTTAGAAAAACAGTAGGAAATGGTTCTATGTTCAGTAGAGTAAAAGAACATTCAGGGCGAAATAGTAAATTTTGGAAGACAATAAAGAGCAAAAAATATACAAATTAATGGAAAAATCTGGATTCTAAATTATCTAGAGAGAAATGGTATTCACACACAAGTTTTAGACAACAAGGTGTTAAGAGGCACAAAATACTTTTAATGAGGCTGACGCTTATCAATTTAGAACATAACTTAAGAAAGATAACTACTTGTATTTGGAAAGAACAAGACTGGTAAAAATACAAGTACTGAAACACAATTGATTTTCACTGGATCTTTTAAAACAGCAGCACCCTTTACTTATTCTTTTGGCTCAAGAAAAGTATGTATTTTTTAAGCAGACCATTTTATTTTTTTCAGAGGCATCACAAGGATCCTTCCAAGGAGACTTTTATGGATGTTACACACAATATTTGTTAGAAGTTTCCTTGACTGTAATCCACCTCTGAGGTTTTTGGTCCAAATACTAACAAAAAAAAAAAAAATCACTTATTCAGAGGAATAAATATCCTAGACTTCTGCATCTATATGCAATTGTATGTAGAGGGATAAGGGCTTTTCTTCCCTGGTTGAATCAGAGATCCTGATTTATTTCTCTCTTACTTATCAGATCTGTCATGAGTTTACAGAGACTCTTGAAGATGATAGGTGAACAAAATCAACAGGCAAGCAAGAAATGACTGATACTCAGAATTGTTTATGCTAAAGCCATGGAAATTATGAATCCTGCATGAATTCTATGAAAAAGGGCAAGCCAGACACTTTCACTCATGTGGCTTGGGGAAGGAGAGGCTTAGAGAAAATTTTATTTGTTTTAGGCTTTGAAGCGGAAATTAAATTTCAAACAAAGCGAGCTTAGTGGGGTTTGATTCAAATAACATTTTAAAAATATCATATTTTTAAATCATTATTTGAGGTAGTTGAAGGAGAAACATTTATTTCATTTTGATACTCCACTGTTTTAGTGGTTCTTTCACTAATCAATAGCACTGTCAAACGAATTTGTAGATGTGCTTATTTATCTTTGCAATGCTCATGATGTTGGTAGTTAAATTATTTGATAATACAGAATTAACCTCATGGCTAGAATTCCCCCTTCAATTTAGGTGCTGGTAGAGACAGGGTGAACACCAGACCTGAGCTCTCAAACTCCCAGGAGGATGATCCTCTTTGGAGGCTTTGCCTGGAGCTGGATGGGTCACCATGGGCTGGATGGCTCACCATGGGCTGGATGGGTCACCATGGGCTGGATGGGTCACCATGGGCTGGATGGCTCACCATGGGCTGGATGGGTCACCATGGGCTGGATGGCTCACCATGGGCTGGATGGGTCACCATGGGCTGGATGGGTCGCCATGGGCTGGATGGCTCACCATGGGCTGGAAGGCTCAACATGGGCTGGATGGCTCACCATGGGCTGGATGGCTCACCATGGGCTGGATGGCTCACCATGGGCTGGAAGGCTCACCATGAGCTGATTGATTGGCTCACCACGGGTTGGAAAGCTCATCACAAGCTGGATGGTTCACAGTGAGCTGGATGGTTCACAATGAGCTGGATGGCTCATCACAAGCTGGATGGTTCACAGTGAGCTGGATGGTTCACAATGAGCTGGATGGTTCACCATGAGCTGGATGGTTCACAGTGAGCTGGATGGTTCACAATGAGCTGGATGGTTCACAGTGAGCTGGATGGTTCACAGTGAGCTGGATGGTTCACCATGAGCTGGATGGTTCACAATGAGCTGCATGGTTCACAATGAGCTGGATGGTTCACAATGAGCTGGATGGCTCAGCTGTTTGCTCCTCCAAGGAGAGCCAAATATCCAGGCAGACTTAAAGCAGCCTATGCATCCTAAAGGCAAATTCTGCAAAGCCTCCTCCAACTTCCCTTTCCTTCTCCTCAGTCTCTCTTTCAAGGTTACAGCTGAGGGTGGGCTGCACACATCTCAGCTGGAGAGTGTCACTCTGTTCTCCCCTCCCTGGGCAGTGTCACAGAGCTCACCTGGGAGAGCCTGGACCAATGGGCCTGAGGCAGACAAGCTGTGAGCCTGTTTGTGCCTCTGCTTCTGCCCCTCTCTTTGACCTTGCTTATTTGGCCTTGGAGTGCCTGCTTTTACAAAGTTATAAAAGTGGCTGTTCTTATAAAGGTTGCCCTTCCCCTGGTGTGAGGATGGTGCCTAGGGCAATGAGGCCACACCTTTGGGAGGACTATCTGCTTGCAATATGATACAAACAACATGCAATGATGAGGTCCTGTGAGAGGCTGTGGTGCCCCTGATGTCCCTGTGTACCATGCAAGCCTCTCCAGAAGGTCCCTGGCACGAATCCTTTCTACAAAGAGGGTGAAAAGCAAAGATATAACATACCCGTTTTTTGGAATTCAGCATCCCCATCTCAAGGTCATTTTCACAGTTTTTGGCCTTAGATTTGCAGAGTTTTATGAGGCACATTTTTATTCTCAGTATGAGATAATAAAATGATTTAGGGCTTGGCACTAGATTGAAAGGAGCAGGTAAAGTCCTTCCTTCATCAAAATAGGATAGCCAGAGCTTGGCACGCGCAAACTTCCACTCCACATCAGCATCCTCCTTGGAAAGGGAAGAAGGAAAAACAAATCAACACCCAAATTAGTAAATAGGAAGGAATTTAGCTATGACCAGGACAAACATACATGTAGGAGTTAGCTAGAACCAGATTCTGCCTGCCAGAACAAGGCCCCTGCTCAAAACATGTATTTGTAGGCTTCTCTGAAAACAAGGAAAATTTAAACAAAGTGATGCATAAACAGAGTGTATGGGTCTTGCAAATATTAGATTATTTATTTGTATATCAAAGGGGTTGTCTCAGTAACAATCTGGTGTTTCTGCTATGCTGATAAATGAATGTGTCAGAACATAGAGACATGGAAAGTAGAAGAAACTTTTATGAGCACAGCAACAGCAAAGACTGTTGTGATGAACTGCAATGCTCTTTGTCTTCTGTTACCACTGCACTGGCCAGGAATGCCCCATAGGGAGGCTCAGACACTGCATTCTTCTGTCATCAGCTGATTTCATCATGGATCCTCTCTGCATTCACCATCATGTATCCCTACACACCTTAATTCTACTATTCACCTCCTGCCACTGATGAAGGTGGAGAAAAACTCCATCCTTTAGTGTCTGTGACTCTCCTTTATAAATTGTCAGAGCGGACCAGGATCACTTCCAAGTTAGAAGGGCAAGGTTAGCAAATATTTTATGGAGGAAACCATTCACTTGGCATTGATACAGGAGGATGGTCAGGGCCAAGTATCAGAACCATTTATCAGGCAGAAGAAAGGATGAGATACAGCTACTGTACAGCTGTGTTCATTGTGGTTTACATGGAGGGCAGAAGCAGCAATAGAGGTGTGGGTCTGCCAGCTCCCCATACTCGTGTACATCTGTGTTCTGCTGGAATTCATAACCTCTGATTACCCTGTACCTCTGAAACCTGCTCGGGAACTGGCATGAGGCAATGGAGATTAATTCTGCCACAGTTATAGCGATGTGCCTTCACCAGAGCAGCAGCATTCGCTTCTGCCATTTGCTCTTCTCATGGTTTGGGGTTGCACCTCACAGAATCCTTAAGGTGAATTACAGAATAAATC
This sequence comes from Erpornis zantholeuca, assembly GCA_013400515.1. Lineage (NCBI taxonomy): Eukaryota > Metazoa > Chordata > Aves > Passeriformes > Timaliidae > Erpornis > Erpornis zantholeuca. Next base: position 250,761 of record VZTN01034377.1, on the reverse strand, counting down.
ACTAGTGAACAGTTCTAATACATTTCTGTTAAGCAGTTAAAAGTTCTACTGATGGGAGTAGCTCTGTTTTATGGCTGGCAAAAGGATTTCTTTCCATAAATCCAAACTTGTCAGGAGGCACCAATACTTGAGGCATAAACAGAAGAAAACCAGAAACAGCTGAAGAGAGATGTTAAGTAGAAGGCAGGAGATTATGTTCTTGTCACTCCAGCTAATAGTAAACCATCTGCCCACTGACCATCATGGAATTTAATTCCTAAGTAATGTCCATCCCATGACATTATTGACATTGCTCCTGTCAAGTAAATACTTTGGCAATAGAGACTTTCTCTGCAGTCTGATGCCTTAGGTTTTAACTTTTATATTTTTCAAATCCTGTACTGCTGGTGTAACTCTGAAGTTTCCTGTAGCTTGTTAATGCTGTTCTCTTATGCTAAGATAAACATAACAAACCTCTCCAGCTTGCTCTCCAAGGACACCCAGACCAGGAACTGTAAACCTTCATCTTGAGAAAAGGGGAGCAAGCTTGGGGAAATTCCATCACTGGCTGGGTTCTGGTTGGTGAATTTATGTTGATATAAAAGTGTGAAGCACTCATGACCTGTCATCCATTTCAGGATCCACTGAGGCAGGACCCTCTGGAGCCCAGAGTGTACCTCTGAAGGCCTTTCAAATAAATACCACCTTTTTTCCTTTATTCCTGTCTAGTCTCTGTTTCTAGGTAGCCAATTGAAGTCATCAAATCAGTCACCATCCCTGGAGATGTTGAAATGTCTGTAGATGTGGCACTTGGGGACAGGGTTTGGTGGTGGCCTTGGCAATGCTGGATGAATGGCTGAAGTCAATGATCTTATAGGTTTTTTCCAACCTACACAACTCTGATTCTACAACTCTCTTTAATCTCACTGCTACTGAGGATTGAAATGAATTAGTATGAGAAGAACTAGGTTTCCCTTAATCAGGAGGAACTGGGCCACACTTGTTTTGATTGCTGATCCTTACAAGTAATCTTTAACAAAATTTTGAAATTTTCCATATAATGAAGAAGGATGACAAAGCATTTTGCCAAGAAATGGCCATCACAAAGTTTAGCCTGGAAAGTTAATATAAGCAATCTATTCAGGTATTTTCATAGCTTGTTTTTCAAGAGCAACTCTGTCTACAACAATAAACTAGAAATGCAGTGAGAGGCTGAGACCCCTTCTGAAGTTGAGCTTGTTTCATGTGAATAGTATTGAGGAAATTGCTTGATCTTAAGTCATTAGAAACCTTTGGAGAAATGACTCTGCTTTCTGTAAGCCTGGAAGATTCCAGGACAGAGAGTATATGTAAGGTCTCTCTGACATTTAGGCTCAGTTACAGCATGCACAGGATAGAGTTATATTTGTACTACAGTACATGGATGAATCAGACATTACAGTGAGAAAACATTTTCAGCCCTGGCCTTTTTCAATGTCAGGTTCTGAGAGGAGATTAGGACAAGTAATTAATACAAACGCAGATGCAGAAGTTTGACATTTAACAAATCAGAAGTAAGAGGTGACTCAACATTAACATTATCCAAAAAATGCAATTTTTTTTCTGCCTTTATTTAGATTACCACGGAGTTGGTTATGTCCAAAGCATTTAGCAAATCCCCTCTGCTCATAGCCATACTACTGAGCTGGGTAAACCCTGCAAATGCCTTTCTACAGAAAGAATAGGAACCTATTCATATTCATTGAGGGCTCTGTTTATATGCTTTAAAATATGGTTTTCGTGAATGTCCATGAAGTTGTGTTTTGCAGACACGAGAGACTCAAAAAAAACAAACCCAAAAAAACTGTATCAAGTTTTATGCCTGGTAATTGGAAAATATGGAATTTCTAAATATTTTCATGAATGCACATGAGCTTCAGATCTACATGGGTTGGAGTGTTTAAGCAGTAGAGAGCAAAGCAAAAAGTCAGAAGAAATATTACTCTGTCATAAGCAAATAGGGCAGCCAAGGCAATACACGTGGATAAATTACCATAACCAACACAGGGAATATAAAATATCACCAGCCACTTTCATTAAATACATGTAAAGGAAATTGGGTTTACTCACAGAGGGTCATTAAAAACAAGGGAGCCAACATTGTTCTAGAAATGATTAATAGTTGATTATTAATTCAATCACAACTTGGGGACAGACTCAGCCTTAACTCTTACACTATGTAAAATCTGTTTTCAGCACTCTAACCTTGGATGTGGAGTAAGCTAGAACCTCCCTGGGTTTTTAGCATTTTGATTATCGGTGATAGTTAAGTACATTGAGTTTGTAATCTGATTTCTTATCTTACCTCAATTTCCTGATAGGAGTTGTTGATCATGGCTATTAGCATATTAAGCAGCACAACCACCATAGTCACATTATATACTCCATAGAGTACATATCCAATGTTCTCAATGAATTTATGATCGTACTTCAGCACCACAGATATCACTTCAGATAAGCCAAATATTGACCAGAATAAGGTTTTAAAACTTTCTTCTACCCTAAAAATAAAACAAACAATCACTTTAGAGAGTTGACACCAGGTTTGCCAGGCCACATGCTAATAATAAAAGCAGCAATGCACAAATATAAATATGTCTTGGCATAGTTGTTGTAACCCATTATCCATCACCCAGAGATGTGCCAAATCATATTTCTTAATTTGATAAAGAAATATGATTTCTGATTAATACTACAAAGTCACAGTGTGCCCTGATTTGCTCCATCTGTTCTTATCAGGTGCATTACTTGTCACTCGGATTTTGTGTCCCTAATAGGGATGACAAATCCATGGATAACTTGCAGTTTGAAACTTTTTATGTAGAGCTTTTTGCTTCTACTCACTCACTCTTTTTTCATCCTGAGAAGACAGAACCAAGTCTGACCTCATTCTATGCAGTTTCCAGGGCAGAAGAGAAGCCTTTTACACAGGAGCAGGGATTGAAAAGTTCTGCTTTGTGGCATTAATATGAAGAACATAGAGTGCAAAAATAGTCAGATCATAGTCTGATTTTCTTCCCATCCTGCTTTGGGACTGCAAACAATTCAGACAGCCAAGTGTTCCCAGGGAAAATTGGACTTATGGAGTGGTGGAAGATGTTGCAGAGAGGCATTTTGATTTGATTATAATCCTTGCTTGAAAGTAGAAAGTAGAAAGGAACAAGAGGAAAATTAAAAGGTTGAAAAATGGAAAAAAGGGGAATAAGCCAATTAGAAAGAGAAGTGGGGCTGGAAAGAATGTGGCTGAACTAACAGGTCAAAAGGAGAGACTGATCCAAGGAGTCGGGGATGTAACAGGCAGAAGGGGAGAAGCCACAGTTGAAAATAATGGAAGGAGGAGGAGGAGGAGGGATGCTAGCACATTTTGAAAACATTTTGCCTAATAATTAATTTAGAAGGCATTTTGCCTTTCAGAGCAATCCTTAGCCTGTTAACAGTTAATTGCCTCCTCTCTCCTCCTGCCTGCCAGGAGGTAAACACCTGCAAACGAAACAATGACATGGACAAAATTATTTCGATCAAATGGTTTTTTACTAGGGTGGCAGACTAATCCTGCTAAATCTGTTTATAAAAACAGCTTATAGACACAAACCATGGCATATTCTACAAGAAAAATAAACTTTACATCAACTCCGGTTCCAATTACACCATTCATAAAAGCAAGAGAAATTAATTTCAACCATTGGAAAGGCTGGTGCAGATTGCTGGAGAGTTCTCTTCTGTTGCAGCAAAACTGGTTTTTAATTCCCATCCTAATTTCTGTTACTCCACATATCATTTACAAGTAGAAGTAAAACTGCAGTAAATAGTATCATATTTACAATATACATTGTCTTGTGGGGAGTAACATCTTGAGTGATGTTTCAAATAAATGTTTCACAACTTTATTGATCCCCAGAGCCACTGATAACCACGCTCACTGACCCCTGTTGCTCTGCACGACTGCAAAGATACCCTTGTGGGATGAGCTCTGACTCTGCTACACTCAGGTACCATCACTTTTCCACTCGCTGCACATTTCCTCTCCTGTCACCCTCTGCTGTTTTCTCCTGCCCTCATCTGCAGCCGAGCTGACCTGGCATTAATGTGTCAGATTCCCTCCACTGTACAGGAGCAATCTGGCTGCTGCTTCTTCAGAAAATGTTGTACTTTCCAGTTAAGGAACACATATTACACCAATGGTCTCTGGCATTGAAACCCACCCCCAAAGTGATTCTCAAACTAATAATATCCATAACCCCCAGCCTTGAGCCCAGCTACACCCTGCTATTAACTTCCCTTTTAATTTGGAAAGGTTCCCGAAGTTTTCCACCCTGCCGGCAGATTTTAATACAATGTGTCAGATCTGCTCCTTTTCTGCAGCTTAAGCATTAACCTCTCTACTTGAGCAGTGCCAGGTTCTCCTTGAAAAGTTAATTGAGAGCTGCAAGCAGCCTTGACCCCCCTGAACCCCAGAGGTAAGGGCAGGGGGTGCCAGGCTGCTCTGTAGTGTCCATAAACCTTATTTCCAGTGTCAAGTAAGGGACCAGTGCCTGTGGTGGTGGGACTGGGAGAGTGGTGGAGATGTTGACCTAACCTGTAGCACCAAAATGGTGCTTAACAGTGCCCCCAGGGAGGTACAGTTCTGCCTCTGTCAGAGGAAATGGTTTAAGGAGACATTGTACTAGTCCATCCCTACCCTTCAAAAAGGCTGGATGACTCTTCCCTTCTCCCTTGTAGGTTACTGCCAAATCACATGAGATTTGGCTCAGGTTGCAGGGAACATCACTTGGGCTTGTTTTGGTTTTTTTTTTGGTTTTTTTTTTTTTTTTTGGTTTTTT
>VZTN01034377.1:176467-245903 GCA_013400515.1 Erpornis zantholeuca | reverse complement strand
TTGGGTTTTTTTTTTTTGTTTTTTTTCTTTTTTTGTTTAAGAATATCTCACTAAAACACGAGAGGAGGAGGCTGGGAGCCAAGTTCTCAAAGATTCCAAGATGCCATTGTATCTCCTTGTTGCCAGCTAAGCAATTTACCCCCTTCCTGCAAGGTCAGCAGGTGTTTTATCCTTCTCAAAGGCAAACAAATGAAGAAATGAAGGAAGTCAGGATTCCTGCGCTGGCTGACAGCTCCTGGCAGCAGGAGGGTCTGGCAGTACAGATTGGCTGATGCTCCCTGTGGAGGTGGGTACCCAGCAATCACCCTCTTTGCTGTGGCAGAACTGACTGTTGCAGTGGGGAGACCGCAGAGATTTTTTTGTTTGTTTGTTTCATTACACATACTTCAGTAAAATTTAAAGATTTTGCATCAAGGAAAATGATGCTTCCTAATAGACCACTCATCTATCATCTGGTTGCAGATATTCCTCACTTTTGTAAACAGCAGTGTGCTCTTCGTCAAAAAGGATCATGGCAAGGCTATGATTTCATGTCAGTGGTGTGCCCTCCTCTTTAAGAAAGCTTAAAGCATCCTTTTAGATTTATCTTCTTAAATGAGTTTGAGAACTAACTCTGCCAAAAAAGCAACGCAGTCAATGATCGCATTTTGGCAAAACAAAACAAGTAGAAAAAAGCCTTCAAGCCTCGAAGTAGCTTTGGCACTGAACAGTGAGTCACATTTCCCTTTGGGGAGAGTGAGACAGAAAACCTTGCCTTGGACCCTTCAGCCTGATTTCTGATGCAGAAAGCAAGATGAACACAATCAGCCTTGCCTCCATTTTGATTTTGTTTGCATAGCATGTTCTTAATTACAGGCTGTTTCAAGAGCTGTGTGCTGTACACACCATATGATAAACAGATAAACATAGCTGGCGTAGTGGCAACTGCTGTGGAAATGTTCTGCTCTTCAGCATTGAAGAACTTCCAAAAATTTTGAAGCTATCCCATGGTTAAGTAAATAATCTCTAGATTTAACTGTGTGGAGTAAAGACATCTGCATATTTATTTCCTTTGCTTGCAGAACATAAAAATGAAAGAAATGACAGGAACTTTGTATAATAACTCAAATCAGAGGCCACTGGGGTGCTATGTGCTTGCTTTGTAGATGACAACAGAGGAGAAATTGAGTACACAATTTCAAAAGTACAGTAGCAAGGGAGGGTGAAAGTTAAACCAAACATTCACTAACTATTATCATTAGAATGAAGCAAGCAATTCCCTCAGTGTACACTTTTTTTCTGCTTACGTACTGCCCTGGGAAGGTGTGCCTTTCTTAAATGTGTAATTTGGAGTTATTTTAGTGAGCAGCTGTTTGTCTAAGGTTTCCACTGAGGCATCCAGGGAGCTGTAAACTCAGTGCCCTTTGGAACTGGCCACAATCATTAAGTGCACAAATCCAATGGGTCTTTTTCTGTCAGAACTCTCCAAGTGACCTCTGAGAATCAGGTCCCTCAGTTAAGTAGTTACATTTAACTCACTGTAAAATTTCACCCATGCTGGCTACAATTCACAAACGTGCTCCCCCCAGAAATGCCTTCTGTGATGTTGCTGAAGTCACAGAAGGGTTTTGAGGACACCAAAGTAAGGAAGTAAGCATTACCCCTTTTTGGCCCAGTGATTTTTCAGTGAATGAACAGCTGAGTTCCTTATTCAGCAATAATACTGAAATCTTCCTCCTTTCCATGAGTAACTTAATGGCAGCAGAAGACCACCACGTTCAGCAAGGCCCACAAGCAGCCACAAAAAATAGAGCAAGAAATGTTGCTATAGGCGGTGTTTGCCCATCTGGCAAAACAACCTTGTAATTAGCTTATTTAAATTGTTTGAGGCTGTCCACTTCAGGGCTTCTTGTTTGTTGAATAGAATGTCTAAGAAGGATTTTTGGAATGAATGTAAATCTATTCTCTTTATTTCACATGATGAAAGGGCTTTTTTCACTGATCGTCATTTGCCACTCCTGTGTGTTTAAATAATCAGAAGAAAGTAAGTATTTTTAAAGTCTTTTCCAAACTCTTAAAAGGAAAATTTATACTCATGGAAAATTTGCTCTATAACAACATGAAGCCCCTCCAGGATAAGTAGTCAGCAGGCTGAAATTAAGGAGGATCTCTTCCCCGTCCAAATATCCCTTGGGCATTTAAGCAATCTACTCCAGAGAGCAGTCATCATTTTAGTGAATGTTTGATCATTATTTCAATCAAAAGGCAGTAACTGCTGGAAGATCCACTTAGATAATGAGTGCTAATAAGAGAGTTACTGTGCTGAATTGCACCAGGACCTGAAATTTGTCAGTGACCTTCTCCAGGTATGTGCCTGGGGGATGCTGTAAGTGAGGGTTGCTGTGCCACCAGGCAGCCAAGGATGGTACTGACTTGATTCTCATTAAGTCTTAAGGACATCTTCTTCTTTTCAAATATGAAGAAAGTCACATCCCACACACTCAGTTCTCCCTTACTACTGAGGACAGAGAGATGTAAATGCATGTGGTCTCACAAATCCTCCCATTAAAATGCATCCTGAGGCCACAGGAGAGGTCTAGAAGGCAAATTCGGCTCAACAAGGGAAAGTAAACATTATGTTACAGGGTACATGTTGCACAAGAGGGTGGTGTGGTAAAACTGGAAGGCAGCAGCCACTTGCAGGAAAGAAATGATGCTGAAGAGGTAATTTCTCCAAGAGGAGTGATGAGCTAGGCCCCAGGCTCGCTGTGTAACACATTCCAGAATTGACACATCAATGCAGTAGCAAATGCCTGCTGTGCACACAGTAACCACGGTGGGCTCAGGGGATGTGGTGGCTGTGGAGTGGTTTTCAGCTCAAAGCAAGGGGAAAACACCACACCAGGCTTTCCACATAGACAGGTGTGTGGGAAGGAAAGCTCTGCCTGTGTCCCTGAGGCAGTCGAGGTGGGTTTATGAGACCCAAAACTGAGTGTCCCAGTGCTGTGCTGGTGCCATGCCACAATGCAAGGGAGGAGGCTTTCCCCTGCATGCATGGGACACATCCCTCATACTCAACAGAACTGTCCCCTGCTCTGAAAACTCCTTTTTGAAAACTCTGTGGGGGACCTCAGCTGTCCCCCATGGGAGTGGGACTTGTTTTCCTGGAGTGGAGAATCGAGACTGCATTTTGTCCTGCCACCGAAGGGCTCTAAGTTCAAAAACAGCCTCACTCTGAACCTCATTCCATTGGCATTTGCCAACCTCTTTCTCTTCCCAACATCCCTGACAAGGTGAAGGGGGGACACTCTGCATGGCTGTGAGTGCTGGCAGGGGATCATGGCCCAGGCAGACCCACTGTGGACAGGAGCCTGATGAGATTCTCTGTGCAGCTTTCACATGGCTTCTGCTGTACAGCTCCTAGTCAGGACTTAAACCCTACAGCCCAGACACCCTGCTTGGTTTTGCTCTGTTTTGAGCACCATGACCAGCAGCTGGTTCTGCAGAAGGGCACCCAGTAATCACAGCTGCACTCAGATGATGTCCTAATCACACAGTTACAGAATATTCTGAGTTGGAAGGGACCCACGAGGATCATGGAGTCCAATTCTTAAATGAATGGCCCCTATGGAATTGAACCTACCATGCTGGCTCTCAGAGAAGCAAAATCCTTCCTTATTTTACATACATTTCATCTTACAGGTTTAAGAACAGTAATCTTAGGTTTAACTTATTCTCCATTGCTTCTCTTGACACATTGAACTGAACATCTCACAAAACATTTCCCTGATATGCAATTTTGATTTCCAGAAATAACCATTTCTGAACTGCTCCTCTCCCTACACTCAGGCCTAGAGCTGGCTTCCAGGGCTGCAGGCTGTGGTGTAAGTTTCCCAGTCAAAACCTGGATGTGATTTGCTCACACAGCTGCAGCAGAAAGTACCTGAGCAGACCAGCAGTGGGGCAGAGGGACCGAGCCCTGCGAGAACAGCCTCCCTCCCCTCGGTACTCACGTTGTAAACGCAGGGTTGTACTTTGCACCAAGGTAGTAGGAGTAAAGGTTGAACATCCCAATCATGAAGGCTAGGAACACCATGATGAAGATGACCATGAACTTGAAGATATCCTTCACAGTCCTCCCCAGAGAGATCTGCAGGGGGCCGAAGCTTTCGTTGGCTGGAAGAATGTAAGCAATGCGGGAGAAGCTGAGTACCACAGCTATGGCATACAGGCCTTCTGAAATGATCTGAGGATCCGAGGGGAGCCACTTGTTCCTGGCTAAAACAATACATGTACACTCGGTGTTAGTAACAGAAAGGGTTAGATGGAAGCTACTATGATAAATGACCCTTCTCTAGACTCAGCCTTGCATTTGGCTAGGAGTTAAAGAGAAAAAACTACTCTGGGGCAATTGTTAACTGGACCTCAGCATGCTGTACAAATTGGGGTGAATTAGTTGTATTTCTCACATGGTAAAGATGGGAAATGACCAAGTCACTGGGATTTACTGAAGCCACACATTGAAAAGGAACAGCATGGCTTTAAAGAAACTCGGTATTTTCTGTTTCCTAATTGAATATAAACTGGGTTATGCCTTTTCCATTTGAAGCTCTTGAGATGGAGAAGCAAAACCACAACACAGCGGAGTAGAGCTGTAGATTTGGATACAGGGTACTGTGTCAGTATTTGGAAAGGAAGCATTAGGGAGATCAAGATCTCTATCCCTACCATTAGATAAGAAAGTCAGGATTTGTCCAGATAAAGCAGGTATAAACATTAAGTATACCATTTTCATGTGATCTCTAAATTAAAACCAGTTCCTGAAGTCTAGTAGTGTGGGAAATGTAAAAGATGAGAAGATGGAGTGAGAAAAACAGGTTTCGGAAATAAAGCAAAGATTTTAGGTTCAGCTGCGGCTGTAAAAGCCAGAAGGTAGAAGAAGATACAATTATTTAGACATAGTAATTTTAATATTTTTACTTTAGAAAGCTCCAGATATGCATCGTTTACCTAATCTGCTGAAAATTTAAACATTTATATTAATATGGCTTATAAGTGTCCTTGCATCAACTGAGGTTCTTGATGAAAAGACTGTGACTCACAGCTAAAATGTGACATCTTCAGGGCCACAGCAGTATACTTAGGCACTATTTGCAGTAATCTGGACCAAAGGAAAAGCAGCAGATGGAGGAATTCACAGGATCTCATTGGGATATTCTGTTCTGGACCCTTTGCACCTTTGTACCATGAATTCACTTTAAATGGGTGAGCAGCAAGCCAGGGAGGGAAAAGCCACGACATCACCTGTGTGGCCTCTCGCCTGTGTGGGCAGAGAGGGATGCAAGAGGCTGAGCTGTGGGGCCACCCAGACCCCGTGGCTCTGTACCCTCTGTGGGTCAGGCACGTGGCTCTGGGGCCGTGTGGAGCATGGCTGCAGTGGAGGAGGAGCTGCCTCAGCTCTCCTCTCCAGCACTGTGACCACCACCATACAGCTCTAGGGAGGGAGTGGTGCTCCTTGGTGCCCAGCTCTGGAGCTCCTACAGCCACAGGAGGCTGTGAGCTGAAATCCCCATGGATTTTGCCCAGGGTGACATCTAGAGCTTGCAGAGGTGTGCAGTGGCTCCAGTCCCCACATGGGTGTGAAGCTCTATTCATTTCTGTAAGCAAAGGAAAACCACTTCAGCCATCCAAAATAACATTTTCAAGGCACTGCTGCTGCTTGCATTTCCCAGTGTCAGCACTTACAGATGATACAGGCTTTACGAAAATGTAGGTTTTGTGGAGCAGCAGCTATTTTTTTTCTATTTTTATTTTTTTACAGAGGTGCTGGATGTAGCAGAAATACAGAGTTACTGCGGCCTCACTTTACACATCTGTCTCCTCTCACATTTGGAAAATGAAGCAGATTAATTCATCTGTAATTTAAATTGTATTCTGCTCGCTCCCAGTTCCTGATTGCTCAAGCTACTTTTTCAGGATGTGATTGACCTGAATGTAACCACAGCACAAGAGCAGAGGCTGAACAAGGCTCAGTTCCTTTCTGACAGGTTAGGAAAATGGCTGCAATGGGTAAATCTAGGGAAGATAATTTAGTTTAATTAGAAAAAAAAAAATCACAAGAAAGCTGCTTTAAGTACTGCCATACATTAACCTAAAAGAGCAGGAAATAGTAGATAGCAAAAAGCATCTTACCATAGGTAAAGTAAGCAACTTCAGGGGGAAGGGTGACGTTATTGAGGTCATCATCTTGAACATACTGATCCACGTACTGCTGTGCCTCAGAGGCTTTGAGAAAAGCCATGAACCTGGCAGTGAATGATGCCACGAAGATGGACAGCATCCCAAAGTCCAGCAGGTTCCAGAGATGCACCACATATTCACGTGGACCCTCTTCCCAGATCTCCTTGCACTCTGACCATATCATACCTGTGGAGGGATCAGAGCACCTTTAGCTGGCAAACACAGATGGTGTTTTTGTATTCAGACAGATCTGTTTCATGTTTGCAGTGGCTTCCAGGACCGAAGCAAAAGACTCTTTAATTAAACAAATTTATTGAAAATGGCTTATGTCATCTTTTCTTAAGAATTAATTCAACCTTTTAGCATGTATGTCCTTTTGTGTTCACAAAGTAGAAATCTCAAAATGTCACTATATAAGTCAATTGTAAAGCTGATTTCTGATGATGACAGAAAAAGCACAGTTAAGAAATTCTGATGACACTAGAAAATCCTACTGCTGATGTGTTTGGAAAAAATGTAGGTTTCCTCTCTTGTCCTCAGCATGACCTTCTTGCACTGTGCCACTGAAGATGGTACTGCTTGCTCTGCTGCTCTTCTCCTCCTTCCCTAAAATAGTGAGTGTGTCCATTTTGAGAATGCAAACAGAGCTGTTGAAGAGTAAGTTTAGTATGATTAAAAAAGGCTAAAACAGAAGTTGTGTTCTTCCAATTCCATAAACCTTTCTGCATGAAATAATGAATTTCCATATGTTAAAGTCTGATCTACCACTTTGAAAACACTGAGTTTAGCCCAAATTTAAGATTTCTGACAACAGACTTACAAATAAACCTAAATGCCAGACCCAGTGAATTCAAATATTTGACATCCATGTACTACTGGGAAGGACCAGGGTGGCAAGTGAATTCAGTGGGCAAAGAGCTCAGGTCACATTCACCAATTTGCCCAACTTTCAATCCCAGCAGGGTTCCAGGGCCAAAATCCTGCTCCTGAATAGCTAAAGTGATGGAATATTTAACCTGCTGATAAATATTTCCTGCACTCTACCCAGTTCTGTTTCCATAGAAGCAGCAAAATTCACATTTAATCAAGGAGGAGCAGCCCCTGCCAATTTCCGTGTGACCTCCTGCAATCTTCTCGATTCTGTGAACTCCTTTCAAACTCTCTGCTGGAAGCTCTCGTGGTGTGGCATGTAAATGCATTCGCTTGGCTACTTCTGAGACTCCTGGAAGCACAGGGTGTCCCCAGAGCTGCACTCAGAAGGTTACAGGGAGGGAAACAGGTCAGTGGGAATGGAGCCTGAGGGTGGAGGAGTGGAGAACTGCTGCTGTCAATCCGTGTGCATGGGGCAGGATTTAAAGAGAAAAAGGAAAGCTGAGCTGATGCTTTAAACTGGCTACTTAGAAACAGAGACTAGACAGGAGTAAAGGAAAAAAGGTGGTATTTATTTGAAAGGCTTTCAGGTGCACACTCCGGGGTCTAGAGGCTCCTGCCTCAGTGGAATCTCAAAATGGATGACAGGTCACAAGGGCTTCACACTTTCATATCAACATAAATTCACCAAGCAGAACCCAGCCAAGGATGGAATTTCCCCAAGCCTGCCCACCTCTTCCCTAGCTGCTGGTTTACAGTTCCCATTCTGAGTGTCCTTGAGAGCAAGTCAGATGTTTTGTTATGTCTAACTTAGCATAAGAGAACAGCAGTTAACAGCTACAGAAAACCTCAGAGCCACACTAGCAGTACAGGATTTGAAAAATATAAAAGTTAAAACCTAAGGCATCAGAGCTATCCACAGCACCATCAGCCAAGATCACAGCAAGCCTGTGACCTCCACAGCCCTGGAATCTCCCCAGAGATGTACCCTGATATAGGTTATGCCCAGTGTAGATCTGTCTTGGAGAGAGCCTGAGATCTGCAGAACGCTGAGCAGAGGCAGAGGGAGAGGGAGGGCAGGAGAGCAGCCTCCCAGCTCCCCTCCTCCAGTCTGCAGGTGCTTGGCTGAGCAAAAGTAGGAACTTCATCCCACACTGACACTCACCATGAGTGAGATTTAATAAATAGCCTAAGGGAGAAGGTGGAAAAATTGGTTTCTCAGGAATTTTCCTGGAGCTAGGATGAAATATTAAAGAAACATTTCTACCTTGAAAAAAAATCATCCCAGAAGTGATAGATAGGAACCATTAGCCCTGTGCATTACACATGTGTGCTGTATAAAGCTGCTAAAGCACTTAAGGAAATATCTACGTGTGGTAGTATTGCCCAACAAAGCACTTGTTCAGTGATGACCAGAAATGACTCCCATCCAAATTTATTTCTAGTCTTGCTCACTTAATACACCTAAGTCACAGATTAATGAAGAAAGAAATGTCTAAAAGCGAGGAGACTGGCCAAAATTAGAATCACTATGTGAAAGTAACATACCTATAATTTCCACCATTCTTTTCACCAGCTTCGTGGCAATCATTTTTTAAAAATGTCTATTCAGGACAAGTAGAAAAGTTACAGTAATTACTTGGTCAGTACTGCTGGGTAATTGTAGATACATTGTGAGAGAGTAATTCAAAGCTTCTCCTTAGTAAAACTACTGAGAAGAGAAAAATCAGCTAAAATTGAGGGGATGGGACATAAGATGAGGTGTAAGAAATAAGGAGAAGCAAATAGGCAAAGCAGCTCTGCTAGGATGTGGTCACATTTCCGTGTGGTGTTTCTGAGGCCCCCAATGGCCCTGGCAGGGGGTATTTCCCTGAGTTTGATGGTCAGAGATGTGGGATATGAGCAGCTCCTATGCTCCAGCTTCTGCATGTCTCTTGTTCCCACAGCAGGGATAATCAGAAATGTCACCTTGACAGGCAATTCTGGTTTCAGCAGGGGAAGGAGAGTCAAGATACAGGCACAGCTCATCTGGAAGAAAAATGGGAGTGTGCAAGAAGAGCTGTTCACCACCTGTGCACAGAAGGGAACAGTTTGTCAGATTTTTATATCCTCTGGCCTGGTACATAAATCAGGAGCAGCTGATGTTGCAGAGCTGCCTTTGAGCCTTCCTGGGTCCACACAAGCCTGTTGGATTAAGAGACTAAGAGTGTTCAGATTGCATCTACCCAGAGTTTAACTGCTACCCTGGCTGCTCTTGCAGTGGGGATTTCGAAATAAACCCCCCCTGCTTTCAGTGCACACTTCTGTCCATACTGCTCACAAGGAAACTCCCAGCCTTCCTCATTTGAAGAGATGGGAAGACCTGGCCATAGGGAAGAGGCAGCCAAGGCATGCAATGAGCCAAAGTTGCTGTGCCCCATGTACAAGGGGACGTTGGTCTTGTTTAACCTCATGAGATCCGCAGGATTCCATTTCTTGAATGTGTCTGGATGATGCATCTCATCCTTCAGGTGTGTCAGCCTCAGCACTCACCATCTGCCAGCTTGCTGAGGGTGCACTCGAGCCCTCTGTCTCATTAATGGTGGTGTTAAATAACACTGGTCCCAGTACAGACCCCTGGCGGACACTGCCTGTCACTGATGTCCATCAGTGGACTCTGAGCCACTGACCATGCAACCCTCCAACAGCCTTCTTATCCCTCTATCAGCCCACCCATCAAATCCCTCTTTGATTTAGAGAGAAGGATGTTGTGGGGAGTCTATGTCAAAGGCTTTACAGAAGCCCAGTTAAATGACATCTATGCTAACCCTGAAAGGATTTCTTTAGGCACTTTTGTGCCTCACTGGTTCTTGCAGCCTTGAATCTGTTGGATTGTTTTCAGTTTGATAAAATGTAAATATCGCAGCTGCTCTCTTCTACATGTTGCAGTGTTTTCTTCTAATATCTTAGTTTGTTTTTCTTTGGCCAAAGAAATCACTTCTATTTTGGGATTTGTTTTCATACTTTGTATCTGTACAGTGACACTGCTTCTGTGCTGTTCACATGGACATGGACAGAGACAGACAGACAGACAGAGAGGATCCCAGCAGCCGAGCAGGCTGAAGGGATCCTTCTTTCCTCTCTTTCTTTTATTGTAAATATCTAATCTAATTATCAATTCATATTAAAGCCTTCTGATTTCTGATCATCAATCAATGGACTGAGTTTTTGTTGGGAGTTTTTGTTGGTGAGGCCCTGAGAACAGCGCAGCTCTCAGCAACAGACATCTGCAGCCTGTCCCTTGTGCCCTGACATAGTCACTCCATCAGAGAAGGCCACTAGGTAGGTCTATGTTGGCCACTTTAATTATATTTCTACTTACAGATATATGTTTATAATACCTGTAAGGTTTTAGCATCAAAAGTTGCCAGCCTTGGTGCTTTCACAGTCCTTAAAGTTCAGGGTCACACATGGAGCTCAACAAGTGCAAGTATCTGCAGGCCATGTGCACCAAACTTTCACCTCAGTATTGCTGAAACATTATTTGAAGCTTTATGGAGGCAGGCAGGTAAAATGGCCAGAGAAGATTGCCAGTGCAGATGTAGGCAGTCATTAGGAAATCTCATTATATTCAGGAGTCTGTACAATGAATCACCTTTCTTCTCCCAGAAAAGTGAAAACCTTCACTTTAAATGAAATGTTTTCTTCTTCATCTCTCAGGAACTCAACAAGCAGACAGATACCTACTGCCTACAAGAAAAGAATACCTAGTTTAAAATCTAATCATCTTGTCCAACTGCTTTAATATAATTTTAAAAATATATCTTACAGTCTTACTCTATCCAGTCTGGCATCTATTCAGTATTTTCTAGCCTAATATCCTGTATGGGATTTTGATTATCACGGGGACAGGGAATAAAGAAACATTGGCCAGGAAGTCATCAGATAGAGAAGCCATATCCTATTTTTATGGGGAATTTAATGCCATCAGTACTTATGGAGCAGTGAAATTATTTGCTGCAAGAAAAGAATCAAAATCATGGTGGTGAACAAAAAAAGATACAGAAGAGGTAGACAAAGATTCTAGAGAGTTGATAAGCTCAATTTCCCAATAAATCCTCCTGAGTTTGTTTAGATTAGTGGTTCAAGCTAAGTGACCTGCCAGGAGTAAATGATGCCTGCAGGAAAAGTGAGACATCTGAATTTGTCTAAAACTCCTTAGAAATTTAACTTGTGTGTGTGGCACACTTTTGCACTCAAAGGGTTCCCCCTACATGAATCCTTACTTTGTAATTGTTGAAAATCTTATTTCTTTTAAAAGATTTGAGCACTGCACTGTCCTCTCCCCAGCAAAAATTTCATACTATGAATTTCATAAAATCCAGTTCTTACTTGCTTAGCAGGTTTCATCACTAGATCTTGGAGTGCATTACAAAAAAAGCAAATGACATTATACTCATTTTGGAGACAAAGAAACAGAGGTGCAGTGAATTATAGTAGGATCCCATAGCAGGGTAATAAATCAGGCAGACTCAGCACACTTCTTTCTGCTCACTGCGTCCTAGAGTGAAGCCACAAGTTTCTATTATAATATTACCTTCTTTAAGATGCAATGATTAAGCCAACAGAGGTAAATAGGCAACATCTATAGCATTTACCATGGAAAGTGGAAAATCTGAGAGAATTTGCTAAGCATCATTCAATGTTTTCAAAACTGGTGACCAAGATCAAAGTCTTTTCTCCTCTTTTAATCAAACTCTTGACATCAACCTCTAGACTCACAGTGAGTTGTTTCAGTTTTGGGGAGTTTTCTTGGTTTGGGTTTTTTGTTTGTTTAGCTTGGTTTTGGGGTTTTTTTTAGGATTGGGGGTTTTTTTTAAATTTTTCCGTTGTCTTGTCACTATTCCTAATATCATGCTATTCCTAATGAGGTTGAGTTTCTATGGAGGATTTATAGACATATTGGTTTTACTTACCCAATACCCACTTCATGATCAGCAATTCTGTCCACGAGAACTGAGTTGTTTTGACTCTGAATATTTGTTTTGGATGATCTGTGATGGTCTCGTTGGGGAGATTTTTAACTCCTTCAAACCGATCTGAAGCGTTCACCACTAACAGTCCAAGGAAGATTGTGAAAGAAACTGCATGAGCCACGAACTTCATGAAAGGGCTTCGGAGGGTACGTCCCAGCTGCAATGGAACATATGCAGTCATAAGGGTTTTATTTACCCACCTCCTAGAAGTTTTTTCACTCTGAAAACTTGAAACCTTTTGCCCACGGTGCAAAGGATTCAGTACTTGATTCTGGATCATTAGCTAAATCGGGTTTAGATGTGTTCAAGTTATTTGTGTTACTAGACATTATGCACTGGGTAATTTTCTAAGCATGGCAATATCTCACAATGCCCCTTTAAACCCACATGCACTATCTAATTGTCCTGGCCATATGGTGAGTGGAAAATGAAGAGACAGGACATCAATATGAAAGACATGTTTGTTTGTATATGTGTTATATGAATGCACTCTTGTGTCAATATAAATCCTAATGATGGACAAAATTCTCATCCTACAATCATTGTTATATGTTAGAATTTTACTAATGGTGAGTTCTTGGTTCATTATCAATGTGTAAGAAAGAGCCTTCTGTTTAACTATTCTTTAGTAATGCTTTTCATATGCTTTGCTATGATAGTCTTCTCTCATAATTAGTACAAAAGCTGGAGAATCACTCCCAGAACACAAGGATTTATTTCAAGACATTAAGCCAAGAATCAGAACAGCAGGTCTCTTCACTACAGATAATATTTGTTCTGCTCTTCTTGAAAAGCTTTCTGTGTTAATGAATTTAAATATCGCTCTTTTAATTTCACATTTTCTATAAACCAAGAAAACATAACTCCAGAAAGATAGAAAGAGCGGAAGCATTTTCAGGAGCACTAGGTCTGAAGCCTGTAGTGTTGGACACAACTGGGAGCAATGGAAGAGCTGGCCTGGATGGGGCCTTCCAAACTCCCCTCAAAATAAATGGGATTTTTTTTTCAGTATAGTGCTCATTGATTCATTCCCCTTCATGCCAAGGTATCATCCATTTTTTCTTAGTATCTACTGATTTGATCATAAAACTTCATAGGAAAAAGGACATTAAAAAGAAATTCCTTGTTTACTTATTTATCTCCAATAGCAGATTAATTCCAAGGAACCTTGGTCTCTGCTCATGAGAGAACAGGAAATATTCAAGGCAGAATATTCCTGTTCAGGCAGAACAGGAAATATTTCAGAAGTGGATATCTCAAGGTCTAGCAGAAATTCAAAGGAAGTCCTAGGATTCTGGGTTTTATTTCTTTTTCTTATCAGAGTTTTTAAAATGCCAATTAAATCCTTTATAAAATTGACAGAACAGGACATCCTATTGGAATATTTGCATGTTTCTAAATACTGGAGAGACTTTCCATTAAAGAAACTGAAAATATCTGCTCTTTCCTCAGGTCCTTACTGACATTCTCTGAGGTCAATAAGGATATGTTTCATTGGGTAGATATTGCACTGACTTGAAAGCCAAGTTTCTTTAATCTTGGCTTGGAATAATATGGCAGAGGTAGGAGTGGATGATGTGTGTTAAAACCAGTCTCAACACCTGAAATTCTGGTTCATCCCCAGTGCTGTCACCCTTGGAGTAGTGCTAGTTCTCAACAGTTTTTATGGTTGGTGTTGTATAGATTTATGCTTTGTAGTAGAATTTATAATTCCAGTACTGATGGGATGATGGGATAGGTCTGAAAAATGTCCCACACAGTAATAATCTCAGGTGTTTTCCTCCTGTGACCTGGGAGAGTTCAGATGGTAAGAGTAAAGTGGAAAAACAGCCATGGATCCTTACAAGAAGTTTTTAAGAAAGTGCATTTGCAATCTGTATGATACTCATTTCTACCTTGAATTCACTAAAAGACAAAAATTGAATCTATCTATTGAATCATGAATCCTCTCCAGATAATGAGACTTCTTCTGCTGTCTATAGAAATGTAAAAAAGGAAAGACCTTAGATTAAAGTAGCATAGTCTCAGTTATCAGCGAAATAATCCTGTGTGTTACAGAACCAGATGAATTCTATGGGTAATTTCACTTCTCTCATGATTAAACATAAATTTATATTTAGTTAGTGTTACATCAGCCTTTTGTTCCATTTATTACTGCAGAAAGCTTGAAATTATTTTCTTGAGCTGATGCTTTTTTATATCTTCTCAGAAATCTGATTTTTAGCTAAGAGCTACAGAAGGTGTTGACTAAAATATTCTGTAAAAAATTAATGAAGTGTCAATTCCTCCAGACGGCCTAACACTTTTAAAAGATTTTTCAAACAACATGATACAGTTCAACTCAAGGTGTGTAACTGCATGAGTGTATCAATTCCTTGATTTTTTAGAAAATAAAAATACCACCTCTCATCAAACCAGGATTGCAGGGTAGTGTCTGGCTATTACTGCTCAGATAGAAACACTAACAGGGGGTGAATACAAAG
This sequence comes from Erpornis zantholeuca, assembly GCA_013400515.1. Classification (NCBI taxonomy): domain Eukaryota; kingdom Metazoa; phylum Chordata; class Aves; order Passeriformes; family Timaliidae; genus Erpornis; species Erpornis zantholeuca. Next base: position 231,316 of record VZTN01034377.1, on the reverse strand, counting down.
GTTCATTCTTAAGAGACTAGATCAGTGCATGGCTTTAGTATCCTATCTCTATGACAGGAAAATAATGAAGCATACAGACATGTCAAAACAAAAATATATAGTGGGACATCATTACAAAATTTTCCAAATGCTCAAAGAGACAGGAAGAAAAAAGGATAGAAACATCATAAAGAAAAAATCCATTACTGTACTCATACTATACTGTGCCCATAGCAGAAGCATGAAGGATACTGATTTAGTGGCTTCATGGATTTCAGGGGTACAGAGGTACAGATATGGCTTAGGCAGAGTGAACCATTAAAATTCCAGTACTTAAGCAATGCAGAGTCTGCTGGAGTGGGAGCTGCAGTCCACAAATCCCCAGCAGGGCTACAGGAAAATGAGAGAACAACCCATGAGGGCTGTGTATGGATGATCTCTCTTAGTGTTGCAATGTTTGGACGTGCACTTCAGCCACGCTGAGAAGAAAGAAAACACACCTTGAAGCTCTGCAGGCAAGCCAAACAGTCCCTCTTGCTCTTGTCACTACGTTTTTGGCCAACAGATCATGCAATTTTTCTATCCAATCTTTTTACTCTTTTGATCACCAATGAAAAAAATTTTGGAGACCAACATAAAAAGCAATAGTTAATTGCAGAGTCATGGCCTCCAGGAGATGGATGAGTCAGCACAGATATTTCAGGGTAGGATAGGCTTAAACTTCATGGGTAATGTCCACAGTCTGTGCATCCAGAAGTGAATGAATGACCAACTGACAATAAAACTGGTTTTAATAAAGGCAGCTGTGTGCAACTGAATGAAAAAGAATACATAAAGGTTGAGGTGCAAATTCCAGTCAATCCTACATACTGAATTTTTGTGGTGCATTCTAATCCCGCAGAGCTTTATTAAAGAAAATTTTCTCTTGGGGAGGACAGCCCTCAAAGTATGTTCCTATCTAAGATACATCAGTGAAGGAATTTTGCATGTTAATTCCTCCATTATCCTGTGTGAAACTGCAGAATTTGATTATCATAAGGATGTGACACACAGTAGTGTTGCTTGGACAGCTCCTATTGCAGTACCCCACATTAGAGATTTCCTCCATTTTTCTCACTGCCTTGGTCAAGAAATGAGTCCCTGACTCATGCCTGGACACCTGTGTGTCTCTTAAGACAGGCCTAATTTAAGTTAAATATCTTGACTGATTGTTCTAATGGAAAAATTATTTCATTGCCCAGTTGTGTAACATCAAGATTGCTTCCATCAGTAAAAACCAAATAAAACACTTGTAAAGTTGACCAGGACGAAACTGGGCTGCTCAGAGTGGAAATGCTGCCTGTGTAGAATTTTCTGCAATAACACTGTGAGAGGATACAAGGCTCTTGGATGAACCTGCAGCTCTTGAAATTAATAGTGATGATTTTGGGTGAGGTACCAATTTGTAGGGGAAAAATGCGTTTGTTATTCAGTTCTTTCTATCACAGGCCCCAATCAAAAATCAAGACTGCATTGTTCTGATCAAGGCAAATCTGTGCATTAAAAGACAATACCTGCCTGAAAGAAATTTCAATTGGACTTTGTGCCAGAGGGTTACATGTGGTTTTTCACAGTCTAAAGTGGGGTGAAAAGAAAGGAACACTGAAAAATGAGAATGCATGAAAGATTTAGTGTAATGAAATCAAAGTGGATGAAAAGTTAAGTATTCTTCTCCCCCCTTTTTAAATTTTAACACACTGACTTCAAGAAATTAAAACCAAGTAACTTTCTCAATAATTTATTCTGCTGTAAAACTGCTTTAGCTTTGGGGGTGAAGGGAGGGGAAGGGAGGGGGTTGCCTCAGTTTCTTTCCCCCTAGTTTTTATGCTTTTCTTTTAACTCCTCCACTTATTTCTAGTCTAATTGTTCTTCCCACCTATTGCTGTATTCAGATGTGGCCTCTGTAATTCTGAGACTGCACCACAAATATTGATGTTGGATGGTGTGCTGACTCCCAACACGTTCAACAGAGGTGAAGGAAATTAAACAGCTTCATAAATCCCTGCTAGACTGGGATTTATTCCCTCTGACATGAGGGAACCAAGGTGGTAATTCCACCCAATAATTCCCTCTATCCAGCCAAAATGACCTGCAGCACAGCCTGGCTTTCACATGCACTTCTCTGTGAGCAGAGAAGTCCTGTCTGGTACCCAGGGAAGATGAGGGGCTCTGTGTTGATACAGACCTCGAGGAGATGAAGTTACATCCTCATATACTCTAAAATAAAGTACTCCCCTTGGAGCTATTTTGGAGGAGACCAATGCTTAAGTGTATTTTATGATCTCAGACATACTGAAGGACTGTTTTTCTGATAGCATTATTAATATGGGTTTCAAATTATAATCTCCTCAATAGTAATTGATGAATCTATAACTACTTGGGTTTGATAAATTTAGAAAGGATTCCTCACTGTTTTTCAGAGGAAATGGGAGAAGATACTTTCAAGACTGAATATAATACAAAATCACCAGGGGTGATTTTGATCAAATTTAAGTACCTGTGATAAGCCTCCTGCAGAAGACATCTACCTTGTAAGAGGTGATGCTGCTGGCTATTTCTGAATGTGAAATGATCTTCTCCCCTGCCTCCCTTCCCTGTTTCTGTGGCAAGAGCAGTGACAAAGCTATTTGTCCCTCAGCCACACACCTATTTATCTCCACTTGTTTGTGCAGACTCAGGATGAAACCTCTACAGTTTCACACCACAAACAGCTCAAGATTTTACCCAAGCTAGTGATTGGCTCTGGTCCTTTGCCCTCTAGGTCTCAACAAACTCTCCTCCTCCATCTGATCTATATTTAGGTATAGAGCAGTATTCCAAGTTTCATCAGCTTTTCCCTCAAAACCATGAAGATTTTATCATTAAGTCTAGTCTTTGCTATAACACTAAGAAGTTTCTTGGGGCTTGCCAGGGTGTCAGGCCCACGTGTCATAGTAATGTTCCACTAAATAAAACTGCAATAGTGCTCCACTAATTAAAACCACGAGCTCAGAAAGAAGGAGGAGAGGTAACAAAGGAGCCCTGAAGAAGGGAGGAACCCACAATAAAAAGTGCATAAAAAGAACAAGAGTTTAAGCATCAGAATTAACTAAAACAAAAATCTTGCCTTTAGTGGTTTCGAGTTTTTGTGGCTGATCTAGGCTTGCTTCACTCCACTCCCATATTGTTATCTGCTATAAATTTCTTATTCCTTTTGCTTTCTTGTCACCCACTCCTCCCCCTCATTCCCCACCACCCCACTTTTTTCCCTGTAAAGATGAATCTCAGACCATGCCAGTTTGTTCCATTTGTGTCTGTCAAGCAACATCTCAAGCTTGTTCTCCCCTGGGACAATCTTAGAGGATGCCATGAGTCACTTCCCAGCAGCATTGTGGAAAAATCTGGGGCTTCACTCCAGGCCCTGGGCAGAAATGCCTGTAGACCCCACACACCGTCAGGAGTTTGTACCTTGCTGCAGGGAGCGATCCAGTAGGCTATGGCAAGGAAGGGCAGGCCAATGGAGACTCCAAAGACAGCCAAGAACTTCACAGCTATGGATTGCTGCCTTAAGCCTGAGAGGTTTTCATACCACATGGTGAGCAATTGCTGCTGGCAGTTGGGGTGAGCAACAAACTGTGAGAAAAGCAGAAATAGAGACATCAGTAGCATTGTCTGAAGAGGATGAGATTTCAGGGAATAACCTTCTGAACTTGCCCATGGAACACAACAGGTCATGTCTTTGTTGTCCAACAAACAAACAGAAAACTGCAAACCAGACACACAAGACCCCCAGATACTGGCAGAATGTGCATCACTTCTGCTCCTTGTCTCCTCTAAAGTAAATCTATTTTTATGTTATTGAAAAGCAGAATGTCTGAGCCAAACCCCAAAATCTATAGGATCAGCACTGACAAAATGCCTCTGAGCAAGTTACCTCTTGGGGTAAGGCATCCTACCCTGAGATTCAGAAAAGCTCCTTGGGAGTCAAGCTGAAAAACACCATGATGACTTTGCTAAAGACAGAGGCCCTTGACACAGCAGCTTAACACAGCACTAATATTGTATTGTTCTGTTCACTGTATAAAGACCAAAAGGGAGCCATTCTTCAGGGCTCTCTTGCAAATTATGAGGTCTGGCTTGTTATTTAGCTACTTTAAATGCTTTATCTCAGAGTACCTTTCAAAATATGACAGCTCATTCTTTACTGATCGGGACAAAAAGACAAATTCAAAAGCAGAAGGAAAAGCTGTGGTGCTCTGGTACAGAAAGTACCTGTTTTGTACCCTGCAACTGAGACTCTTCTCCAGTTCACTGTTCAGAGGTAAAAAAAAAAAGAGTTAAAAGAAAAGGAGAGCAGCAGAGAAGTGAAAGGAACAATTTCTTAATGGTAAAATTACAGCACCACCAGATCCACCTAAGAGTTTTATAATCAAAGATTAGACTTCTTTATTTCACATTGTTCTTTGAGGTGATTGAATTTAGAATGTGGCTATATTTAATCATAAAGAAGAACAATTAAAAGGCAAAATAACAGAAAGAAAACATGGAAAATAAATACTTTGCTGATGCTGTTAATTGCATTAGCAGAACTGAGGGTTTCATTTATTAGTTCAGGGGCTGAATAAATGTTCCTAGGAGAGAAATGTAAAATGCTCTACTATTTCAAAGAGCAGAACTTTTGGGAGGTGAAGGGGAGGATGAAGGGGGTCAAGAAAAAAAGAGAGGAGGAAAGCAGAGGCTGCTGGGGCTTGGCAGCTACTGCTGCCCTGCCTGGCAGTGTGGACAGGGACCCTTGCCCTGGATCAGCTCCTTAAGCTGAAAGATTTCAGCTGGTGGCTTCAGTTTTGTTTGAAAAGAAGAGAAAATTCTAACTGTGCTTTCATCTTCACTGTCTGTGAACCGTGATGGAATTGGGAACTTAATGGACTCTTTTTGAGATGTTTGGGTAACAAAACTGTTACTGTTCAAAAGGGAATACAGTTGCACTGTAATTAGGATTGTTGTGGAATAGCACTTTTACTTCATTAATAGCACATTAGCAGCTGTTTAAAATGTGCTTTTGAGATGAATTAGGCTTTGGGGTCTGCATTTCTCAAAAAGAAATAAAAAAGAAAATGAGACTTTACCCGTTCCACTGAATAAATCAATCAGAACAAAGCAAATTCATAAGTACTTTTAACATCCTTTGTCTTTAGAATTTTTTCCTGGAAATATTAATATTTTAATATGCTTTCTTTTAAACTGCTTTCAAAAAAAAAGGAAAGCTTTCAAAAAAGATAATTATAAATCATGAGTCCTAGTTCTTCTGAGCATTTAAAGTTTGAGGTGATGACAGCAGGATTACACGGAGGCATTTCCTAATGACCAGTATTTATGTTTGTCCTAATGCTGCTTGGGCTTGTTATCTTTCTGGCAAATCGACAGAAAAATGAAGTGGAAGGAAGCTCAGTAGAGAATTGATCTCTTTTACAAATTTAATTTTCAGATATCATGAATTCAACAATTGTAGTGGCTCATGGAAAGGGAAATTACACTGGTGAATGTGCAGACTTCTGGGATGAAGGGCCCAAGAAACATCCAGACTTCCTCCTCCTCTAACAACTGTTCACTGCATTATGAGAATTGATTCAAACAAAGAAATTCAGTTGTCCTTGGCAATAAAAGTGTCAAAGACTTCTGGTTGGCATTTCAGAGACTCCATCAGACATTTTAATCTGTCCTTTTTTTCACTTTTGTCTGGGAACAGCTACAATGAAAATACAAATATAGGGAAATTGAGAAGGAATTGCCATAAAACCCAGTTCAGTGGAACAATTTATTTTGTACAAGGCAATAAAGACAGACCGAGTGGCATAGGGCCTTGATGGTGCTCATCTTACTCTGATCATTACAAAAATGAGGGAAAAATAAGTTAAGGATCAGAAAGATCAGAGCACGAATGAGTTTTGATCTCTTATTTGCGTACAGCAAGCAGCAGAGTTTTCATTCTTTTCTCTATCAGACATTAATGAACCACACAGTGACCCTTGGCCACTGCCAGCCCTCTCTCTACCAACATTTCAGAAACTGATCTTAGATCTCCTGAGAGATGTCACAGAGCCATTTAACTTTCTCTCTCTCCTGGGAATGGGCACTGACACCAAGTTAAAGATTACACTAATGCTTTGCTTAGTGTCTTAGGCACGGAGAAGAACAGAGCTTGAGACAAAAGCTTCAAGGCAGAATGCTTCAAAGCATAATGACAAATGGTGATGTGTGATATTGAATTTCAGAGGACTGAATGCTGCAGTGCTTTTTCAATGTTCCCATTAAATGCTATTTTCCTTTCTTCAGTGCCGGAAAATGAGGTGAGGAGGCTTTTAGGGACAAACTGTGCAAGCTCCTGTGCTGCAGACAAGAAAGAGCAGTGTGACCAGGGCTGTGCAGAAGGGCAGGATACCTCTGATTGAAATGGAAGCACTGGCAGTGGAGGGGATTGCCTGGCTCCAAAACCAGCCACTTAAAAGCATTGAGTGCTTTATCTCCTGGGCAGAGGCAGTAAGGTAATGCATCAGGACCTGCGAGCTCAAGCAAAATGTTTTCCAGTGCTCCTGCATTCAGAAACCACAGTGGGAGCTTTTCTGGCCCCGTGGCCCTGGGATCCCAGTAGATGGCAATGCTTTTTCCTGGTACTGTGCATACCTCTTGATATAGGGAGGAAATTGTACTTTCCTCCAGCCTATCAGTCACACAGCTTTTTCAGTTCAAAAAAGGCTAAAAAAGATATAATAAAATAACACATCAATCACCTCAAATAATGAAGCTGCCAAAGCAGCATTTTTGAGAGGCAGTGAAAGACTCAGGGAAGTATTGACACCTCCAAAAGCCCCTGCCCTGTGCTACAGGGGATTAAATGAGAGATGAATATTTATCTGGAATATGGAAAAAAGTTTCTCAAGGACTTCAGTGGGAATTGAAAGGACCCAAAGGAATAGTTTTACATATAGGAATAAAGAGGGTGTTTCATGGACCACTGTGGATACCACAATGAGTGATAGCTTTTCCACCTTTCTGTATAATTCGATGTGTGACAGCTCTTTCTGGTGGCTTAACATGTATATGCATTTTGGGGAAACACTTTCCAGCCCTTATGACAGAATGAGAGTTTTTTCCTCAGCATAGTTGTTCAAAAAAGCAGGAGTTTCACTCCAGAGATTATAAAGTACCTTTGTATTTCTATAAATATAGAGAAAGTTACTTCTGATAGAAAATACTGTAATAGAGAGGCTTTTATTTTTAATTTTCTATTATATTGAATAAAGAAAGAACCCATGGAGAGGAGAGNGGAGAGGGAGAGGGAGAGGGAGAGAAAAATCTCTATCTTGGACAGAAAAATCTTGTCAGCAGAAATAAGGAAATTTACAGCAAGACAGCTAAAAGACAGAGGTCAGCCTCAGATGACTGGAATTAATCGTGCAGAAAGAAACCAGTGTCTCTTTTATTATTGAAATAATTCTATTTCCCTTAAAAGTACAGAAATCTACCATTGAGGCAAAGGAATTAACCACTCAGACAGGATCATCTCACTTTTTTAATGTACCCTGCACTGGATAGCCAGGGGCTGTGGTAGGAAGGAAGAACTCATCAGTGAAGCAGTGAAAGCTCTTTAAAACCCTGAATATCAGAACTAGCAACATGAACCTGGGACTGTGAAGTCCTGATGTGCTCCTGTCCTGTCCTCTCAGCTTGTCCCTTCCCTGTCAGCCTTATGGCAAAGCTCAGTGTGTTTAATCACTGAGTGTGAGCTAAAAAGGAGCTGCATAAATAGACTTTCAGGAGAACACTGGGGATGTAAAGACACTGGCAGGGGCAGGGATGAGCAATTTCTCTTTCCATCATGTAGCTGCGTTCGTGTCCTTGGAACAACCTTTCTGGGTTCATTATTAAGCATTTATCTTTTGATGTAGCTCTTTGCTTCTGCAAACCTACATTTATTAACACATTTTAGGCTGCAGCACCTGCTCACAGGAACCCTGGACTGGGTGTGCAATGCTTCAAATGGCAGAGATCTGAGGGAAAATGCTGACTCAAATGAGTCATCCAAAGGGTTTCAATTGCCACCTTGTATCTGAATTATGAGTGAAAAAGAAGGGGGCAGCAAATGGGTTGCATATATGGCTTTTCCCATTTTGCCAGCTTTCCTGACCAGGGCAGGAGGGTTGGACCTGGGTAACCTTAAAGTCCCATCCAACCCAAACCATGGTGTGATTCTGTGCTGGCAGGAACAGAGTGCTCCTTCAGGGATCCACACGTTGGAAAAACCACACATTGTGTGCTCTGGAAAGTTAAAAGTACATCAGAATTACCATGAAGGTTTCCTGACACCTCACACACAAACACAGCCTGAGATGAGCTTGCCATGCTTGTGCTCCCAGCAGGACCAAAGCCTGGAAGGTGAATTGGGCTTTCCTTGGCAGCTTTGCTGTGCTTGAGCCGAGGGAGGGAAAGCTGAGCTTGCTGCATAGGCAGTGCTGTGTTTCTCCCAGCAAGGCCTTCTCCCAGAGAGCCACCTAAAAACAGAGGCTAGACAGGAGTAAGGGAAAAAAGGTAGGTATTTATTTGAAGGGCCTTCAAAGGTACACCCTGGGCAGGCCAAAGGCTACACCCGAGATGGACCCTGGGTCATGGATTCTTCACACTTTTATAAGTTTGGTCCATTTGCATATCAAGGTTAATTCTCCAATTATAATTTTAGTTAATGATGTAATTTCCCCAAGTTTAACTTCCGTTCTTAAGATTTTAATTTCCACGTTCTAGGCCTAGGACAATCTGGGTGTCCTTGGAGAGCAAAGTTAGAGAGGCTTGTTATGTCTAACCAGCATGAGAGAACAGCAGCTAAGAGACCACAGGAAACTTCAGAGTTACACACTAGGCAGTACAGGATCTGAAAAATGTAAAAGTTAAAACCTAAAGCATCACCTTCACCAAAGGAGAAATGAAATCATCCTTTTTCAGCAGGTTGCTGAAGGCTGTGGCAATATCGCAAAACATTGGCAGGGATAGAGAAAACTCAGGGAAAGGTCAAAGCAGGATATTATTGCTCCTCCCCTGAAGGGTGAAAAACACACTGCCACTTCACCAGAGAGGATCAGATGAATTAAGGGGCATACATATGCCCACATGCAAATGACAGGGGAAAAAAATCAATGAATATATTAAAACAAAACATAATTTCTCCCCTTTTGAAGATTCTTTTGTTATTTTAAGCATTTTTAAGACTTGAAGCCTAAATAAAGGGTCTGCATTTATACTGAATAAAATACTTTTCTTGAACTGAAACAGACATTTTTGGGGGTGGAAAAAACGGTGGAAAATGTGTCAAAACATTTTTTCATCCAGTAAAAAACCCATTGAAGAGTTGTTTCACCTGTTTCATGCCAGAGCTCAGTGGGAATTACTGAAGTTTTCTGGAAAACACCAGGTAAAGACCTGCACAAGCAGAAGGTTTTTCTTATCTCCATTTGTACTCTGCTCTGTGAACCTCCAAGTGAACAAAGAGCCCTTTGTTTTGTAGAAACAATTCTGAGACCTTAGCAGAAGCAGGTGGGATATTCTATATTGTATTATGGATTTATTTCATGCTGTGGAGTACATAAAAAAATTGCCTTTAGCGAATGTTTGTACTGTTAAATTCTGAGAGCTGAAGTTACCAGAGGGTAAATATGACTGGAACTTGGTTCACTCTTTGCTGTTGTGGCTTCAAGAGAGGCAAGTAAAACTGCAGAAAGTTTAAGAAAGAAACAGAAAAGTACATGCCCTACTCTTAATGAATTAAAAATAACAAGTTCCATTCCAAAGACCCATGTTGCAACACCAGGACCTTTTCACAAAAGAGACCTGCTCTAATTATAGTAAAGTTCTATCCATGGCCACAGGCCCAGTTTTAAAAACATTTTGCACCAGACTAACCTTACAAGATAGAGTGAAAGCAGGTCCAAATTCCTTTGTCCAGATGCAGAAGCAAGATTTTCATGGATGAAAGAAAATTCAATTGATCAAGGCTCGTTTCAATGGGATCTGACCACAGCACAAAAGGAAACACTACATGACAAAAGGTCCTCTGAGATATTGCTGCAGACACCCAAGGACAAGGAAATGTCCCTGCCCTGAGGATTGCTGCAGCTTCCCTCTGTCCCTGGGGTTCATTTGACTGTCTAATGGCATCACACAAGTATTCATGAGGTTCTTGCTCATCCTGCAGATGAGCTTTGTGACAGGCTGCTGTCTGAGTCTAACTTCAGTGTTTTTAAAGCTGGGAATGGTTTAAAAAGGGAAGCAAAGAGTAAAGGTTTATATTTGTAAGCAGGACCCAGATGAGACAGAATTATCAGGAAAAAAACCCCAACTAATTGTGCAACTTCAGCCTCTGAGTTACTTTTAAGCCATAAGCCCACAAGTATTTAGAGTAGTTTTAGTAATAAATTGCACCTTTCACAAAACCTTTCACATTGTTTGCTTCTGGACCAAAATATCTTTCTTATTAGAGCCATTTGGCAGAGGGAAAATACTCATATCAAATCCCAGAATACTCACACATTCCCCAGTTTAATTGAAATCCAATATCTGATCTACTTGCTGGTTCACCTGGGTTATCCAGTATAAAATTATAATTTTGAAGGCTTAAAACCTTAACATAGCTCCAGTTTACAAACACATCTCCCTCCTGTGACTCATTCTGCTCTATAAAAACAAAGAGTATTTGGGGTAGGTATCAGTGAGTTCATTAACAGGACTGGGATCTCACTTTGCAAAGGTGACAAGGGACAGAACCAGGGCAGTGGAGATCATCCCAGTGCTGGTGTGATTGTCCCAAAGCCCCCGTGTGGCTCAGCTCTGTAAAGGCCATGGCAAGATCCTGTTAGGGTGGAAACAGGCTTTGACCAGGCACAACTTAAAACCCAATAAAAACAAATTAGTCTAAAAAAATTAAACAAAAGTAATGGGGTAAATAAAACTGCCAAGACCATTGCAAATGCAATTTGCCCATTGGCATTAATGCTTTTCAGTGCTGACTGGAAAGGCAAAATTAATAATAATGGTGGAAAGGACTTTTGTTGTTCTCCTGTTAATTTTATACCATATGAAGTGAAAAGGTAAGTCTAATATATTAATGTGTGTAACTAGAAAATGTAGGGTTTACAAAAACTCTTTGGTTCAGTTTAAAGCCTGTTTTGCCTTCAATTTCTTTATAATTCGACTTTCCTGAGACAAAGATAGGATTTTTTGGGCTCAGCATTCTTCTCTAGGGTAGGGACTAAGGTGGACAGCTCTTTGGAAAACTTCAGTTTCTTGTTCTAGTGGGCTGCATGTTTTCTGGAGAGATTTATTGTTACTGTCTGATTTCTCCTCTTTTTACATCTATGAGTAAATCTTACCACTGAATTATTTATCTGAAAACAAGAAACTGAATTGTAAGTCCCAGCCTTTAATATTCCAGGATTTTCATATCTGTGCAAAATCAAAACCATTTGAAAATCCTTATTATTGAATTATTCCTCTGAAAACATGCTGCAGTAAAAAAACTACAATATCTCTTTGGTTCCTATAAAAACAGCCACAGAGGGCACAGAAGAAGAGATTTAAAATGCCATAGCCTCTCCTTCCCCCAGGAGAGCCAGGAACTATTTTCCCTAGGCCATATGGTGAGGAAACTGGGCTGGTGCTTGAGCTCAGATGCCTCTAGTGGGGATGGATTTATTCCCAGCAGGGCTGATGGGGAGACAGACTCACCCATAAGAGGAGACTCCTCTCTCCATCAGGTGCAGAGTCCCAAAAACATGCTCAGATGAAGACATCTACAGGTGTGTGAAAAGAAGCTCACAAAGGAGAGTCTCACCCTGGGACAGAATCCATTCAGATCCACATTTGAACATGGCTCAGGAGAAGATCCTCAATAACTTGAAATACTGCTTTTTTTTTAAAGGTTATACTCATATCTGACTTTCTACCCAAAATACACCTTTGCAGGTCTATTGCCAGGCAAAATCAAAATTGAAGTCACCTAAGGTCAGGTTTGTAGCAAACCNTATATTAATATTATATTAATTATAATACTAATTGCTCTTTTCTATGGGAATTTTAGCATTAATTATGAATAAAGGTAGGTTTAAGTCCTTTAATCTGTGATGTACATCCATGAAATGATTTTGATGTGCTCCTATCCTCACTTGTCTGAATCTTGATGGACATTTAAGACCCTGTGACACTTTGCAAATGGAAATAATTAAGTCTGCATATTACAGTAAATTGGGAATATTGCAAACAATATTCAGGATGGAGAAATGATTCATTGAAACGTTAAGAGGATGTATGAGCAGGAAATAACAAAATGAGATTCGCCAAGGAAAAGAAAAGAAATTAAAACATCTGGGAAAAAGGAAATAATCAGAGTCACAGATTTTAGTGGGAGGAAGGAACCTTAGTAATGAAATACTCAGATATAGAAATGCATTCTATGGGGAAGGGAAGTAACTCCTCTTTCCAATCTCTGTCAAAACATCTGCAACATTCAATTAAAAATGTAAAAAGAAATATTACACAGATAAACTTTAGAGTCCAGAATGACCACAGTGTTTCCACTGTTCACGTAGATATTAAATTACATTTTGCAGCATTCACTGGCTCTGCCATGTGAAACAAGAGATACTTCCCACCACCACTGTCCAAGCCATCAATGACTTCACAAGACCTCAGCTAAATATTCCTGAAACTAAAAAGTGGGGAAAAAAAATTAATGAAGGATTGCAGAGACAAAAAAATAACTTCCTGAAAGCCTTTTGAGGAATCAAAAGTTTTGATGTCTCACAACAAAACTATTTTGCTGCTGCATATCAGCCTCCTTGAGGCTTCTCATTCGATGGTAAAACACAGTCCTGTCCTGTTCCAAGCCATATCTGTGCATGTTCCAATCATGAAAGATCAATGTTTGTCCTATGAGAAATTCCTCAGGTTGTGTATCTGAACAATTTCATTTGTGTTACCAAAATGTAGTTTTCCACTGGTGTTGGGGATGGTGTGCAGGCTGTGCCCTGCTGTGCCCTCTGCCCTTTCCCTGCAGCTGTCCCTCCCAGGGCACTCCCCGCAGGACTCTGCAGCATCACTGCAGGCTGAGAGCACACAGATGTCACCCACCATGGCACATGGCACAGACACACTCCTTGCTCTCCAAGGGGAGAAGTGTCAGAACTTCTTGTCAGTTCTGGGTTTCTCCTGCCCTCTGTTCTCAGCCTTATTTTCCAGTGCTTCCCATGCAAAACCCAAGCTTTCCCAGGTAACCTTCCTAAGGATGCCCTAGTGGAGCTGTGCCTCAGCCTGTGTCTGGGGCAGTGTCTGTTACTGCATGTTTTGGGGGGCAGAACTCTCTCTTCAGCACAGGCAGGGCTGGTTCTTTTGCCCATCCAGGGACTAACCTTCTCCAGCTCCTAGTCAGGCTGTTGCAGCAGTCAGTGAGAGCTGGAACTTCTTATGCCCTCAAGTATCTGAGTCTCGTGACCAACAGAGTGAAAAGTTATAATCTAATGCAGCCATGAGTATTCTGTTCAGAGCATCCTCCATATGTTAATTATTAATAATATAGTTATGAAAAAAAGTTCCTGTTCCAGCTCACTCTTAAATAGGATTTACACAGCCATCTGGTGTTCTGTTTAATTCCTTTTTTTTTTTTCCAACCCAATTTGTGTGTCTTACTGTTAATTAAATTAAAACTCGTGAAAGAGAAAGGTGCTCTGGCTTTGTGGTGGTTATGAACAGAGCTGCTGAGAAGACAGAGGTGGGCACTCAACATTTGCAATTAAAAGAATATAGCAATGATAGTTCTGCCATTGGGAAAGAAGGAAAATTATTCTCACCTCTTACAGAGGACCAACAGCTTTAGGCCTACAGAGAAGCAACTGCTTTACACCTACAAGTATATATTGACGCACAAGTCCCCTGCCAACGTTAAAGAGAGACAAGAAAGGATCATATTGGTACAGAATAAAATGAGAATATAATATATGAAGACATCTGTGCCGCTGATATACAGCAGCAAAATAGTTTTGTTGTAAGACATCAAAACTTTAACTTTGTCATCATTGGCCATCCAAAGGTAGTTCTAACCTCTACCTCTGCTTCTCAAAAGTAGAAATCATATTCTGGCTTAATTAGAAATGGGTTCACACACAGAGAAAATGTGTGCTGCTCTTACATTTCAAGTACCTGGGTGAAAACAAATTTTCTTGAAATCCTTCAAGAAAAGAAAAAAACCACGTTACTATAAAATTTTTTGTCAAGAACACAGTAAACTTTCAGATGTTGTAAACCTGCATGAGGAGCAGCTGAGGATATCCATGGCCCACAGTGCTCATTGTCCTTGGGATCAGAACTTCCACTTAGCAACTCCAGCCACTTTTAGTAGTAATCCAACCAAACCACCTGTTCCACCCTTAATGCTGCTTTTTATTTTGCCAATTCTAAGAGCAGCTGCTGGACTCCACCACAGTTTGCACCCACTGTGAAAGTTCCCAGGCTCTGCTCCAGTGTCCAAGTCAACACCTGAGCAGCCTGGCTGCAGCATCACCAGAGTGCTTGGCAGCCCTTCCTGCACCCAACCCTCCTCCTCCCCCTGCCCCAGAGCCTGCACAGCTGCAGGAGCAACAAATCTCTCACTGCAAGTGCAAAGCATCACTAAACAGCACCAGGGGAGACAATGGTAAATTTGCAACCATCCCATAACATGGGCTGAAAGTTCAGTTCTTGGAAAGAATCCAGGACTCAGTAAGTGCCTAAGTGTTTGCAAGTAGTTTGTTTTGCTCTTGACAAACTGTTCCCATTTTAATAAGTTTCAAATAATCATTAAGATAGCTGATCTAAACAAAAATGCCTCTGGAAAAGTGGAGCAGAGGACATTTGAGTGGTTTTTTTCCAAGAATCCTGGGGTACAGAGTGATTATTTAGTTCTTTCAAAAAGTTTCAAGAATAAGAGCAATACAGCATTTTTATAAACAACTTTGTAAGCTATTGTAATTTTGGGTTTCTCCTTGCTGCAAAAAATGTAAAAGCAGAGTTTCTTAATTCTTCAAATATCATTTATAGAAAATCCTTTAATTAGAGCCTTAAGCTTCTCACCATCATCTCATATGTGTTAGCAGCATGTTTTGCAGAAGAAAAGGAAAAAAGAGACCAAGTGAAGGCTGTAATTTTTGATGCTTTCTTGAATGACTTCACAAGATTCATCTCAAACTTTGTAAATTAGGAAAAAAATAGTGATCAAAAAAGCTGTGTCCTTTCACTTGAGCAGAGAATTGCTTTTCTGAAGTTGAAAATGAATGAGGTAACAGGGGACTTTAATTGGAAGCACAGAAGGAAAAATGCAGAGACAGATCATTTAGGGCATGGAAAAAACCCTGCTGTAGGTACCAGTTGCAGGTCTACTGAGCAGGGGAGGTGTGAGGGCTTCAGCCCTGATGTGAGCACAAGCTTTTCCTTAGACACTGGGGCTGCAGTAATTGCACTGTATGAGGAGTGAAGTAACAAAGAAATTTAAAAGAACAAGGAAGATTTTAAAAGATTGTGCAAAGACCTGATGAAACTGCAGATGCAATTGCTTTTCTGTCTAAGGATGGGAGTCCTTGACATCTTTCCCAGACTCTGGAGATAAAAGTGTAATGAAATATAGCCTGCATCAGCAGCTGTAAAAGTAAAATAATGGATATTAAATAATAATTTTCAATGTGTTTCATTTTTCTCTGCAATTTTTCATCAAAGAAAGCCTATTGTAGGCACTGAGTATTAATATGGAAATGTGAATTAAGAAGCTAATGGTAGAAACAGATTTTTTAAACATCAAATATTTCTTAAAATTTCACATGTGAGTGCAAATATTTAGTCTGGATATGAACTTAATGAAAAAATAACTCATAACCACTAACACCTTTTTTTTTTTTTTTATTTGGTTTTTATTTTTTTCAGACCACTCTGAAGTCCCTAAAGTTGTCTTGAATAAAACTCCTGTGCAAGCAGGGTCATCCCAGGGCACACACACAGGATTATGTTTGGACAGCTCTTGAACATCCCCAGTGAGGGAGACTCTACACTCTCTGGGCAATCTGTTCCAGTGCTTGTCACATGAACAGTAAAGAAATTCTTCCCATATCCAGGTGGAACTTCCTGGGCATCAGTTTCTGTCCTATGTCTCTGTTACCTGCAGCACTGAGCAGAGCCTGGTCCATCCTCTGGACACCCTCCCTGCAGACACTGACAGACACTGGTGAGGTCTTCTCTCAGGTCTGAACAGACCCAGCTCCCTCAGCCTTTCCTCATGAGAGAGGTGCTCCTGTCCCCTCATTATCTTTGCTCTCTGCTGGACCCTCCACAGGAGCTGCACATCTCTCTTGTACTGAGGAGCCAGGGCTGGACACAGTCTGGTTATGATGAGCCATTAACTTTGGAAAAGTGACTTGGATCTATCCAAGAATTGGTTTAATAAATAGGCATAATACTTCACCCTCCCTCTCACCTCTCTTTATTATAGGATTTCCTTAAATGAAAATGGATTTCAAAGCACAGGATTTGTACACATAAACGTAAATATTTCTCAACAGAATAAAAATCCTGCACCTGAAATGCATCGCCTCTTAAGGAAATAATTACTCTTACCATAACACAATGTCTTTGTTCAGCAAGTGTGACCAATATCAGTCTATTATAATGTCACTGCCAAAGCCCAAAGACATTTATCTGACTGTGGCTCTGTCTCCCACAGATTGAACTACCTTTTTAGTTTTAGAGTTAGCAGTTGAATTCTCATCTTACACATAGTCACAGTCCGGCTGCTGAAGAGTGTGCTGAAAGTGCTGACCCAAGAGTCATCACAAGGCTGCTGAATGCTCATGGTCATATCCTGTAATTAGTTTAATAGTTCTTATCAGTGTGCAACAAGTTCCTGGGGTCCAGAATCCAGAAAGGATGCTCAGCTTTCCTGGGCTTAGGAAGATATTTTTACATGAAAAGATCAACTGTACATGACCTTCTGCAGCTGCTTTAGATCACTGTTCATGCACTGGGGGAAGTTGCACATACAGACAGGGTAAGAAATGGGGGAATGTCCCTCTGGAACACAGCAGCACAGCAGCTCCAGCTCGTGGTCTTGCTATCCAAAGGATGATGCACATATTTAGAAGGATAAGTGAGCAAAGTAGCACAGAAGAATTCACACATTGAAAAGGCTCAAGATTCTTACCAAGGTCCCTTGCAACACAAAATGTTCCATGATTCTGTGACTGATGATTCTCAGGGCACAGATCACTGGGCACAGTTCCTTGATGAGGAACTGTCTGTGCCTTTTAGATTAGTTCCTCTTCTGAAAGAGCACCAGAGCAAGTTTGGCCTCTTGTTACCAAAGCAACAGCTTCAATATCTAAACCTGACCCAGCTTGTTGAACACCTGACTAAGAGTGAACTAAGATGTTCAGCTTGGGTTTGGAGATGGAACAAAGCAGAGACACAATATCCTAGGAGAAAACATTTGGCTCCATACTACATGCTCCTGCATGAAGGCATTTAATTTCAAATAGGTTTTAAGGTTCTCTTTAATTAATGGCTTTCATAACAGGAAAAGACCTTCTCCAGCCAGCGCAGCAGCACAGTCAAGAGGCAAAATGGAGCAGATGGTGGGTTTGGGAGGGGAAACAGAGAGCAGATGCTAGCTTGAAAATTTGGAATGCTCTTCGAGTCCTGTAGCAGGAGCCCAGTTTCCATCAATGCATATTGTAGGAGCAATTAATTGGGACCACCCAGGCCTAGAATCTGCCAGAATAACATTTTCCATTCACACAACATTTCTGTAAGGCTGAATCATTGTTTTAAATACTTTTAGAAGAATTTTTTTCACTTTGCAAATAGCCTTCTCCATATTAAAGGAAGTGAGAAAATGTAAATCAAGGCACAAGTTGCTAAAATTCTAAGGATAGTCCTGGTCCCACTGAAATCTATCTTTTGTTTATTTTTCAGGTGACATCATGGAAACATAATTAAATGTGATGAAATATACACCAGGGACCCAAAGGGAGTTCACATGTACAGGAAACTTAAAATAAGTTTCAAATAGTAAATAAAACCAATAGAAGTAATAAAAAAGGTTGAGAGTGGACTGATTCTTACCTTTTTGACCTCATATTTAATAGCAAGTTTAATCCTGCTCAGACTTGGCCGGTGGTGCTCAGGGCACAAATGGATGTTCACATCTCCATTCAGAATAGCTTCCACTTCTTCAGTGTCTCTGCACAGGTCCAGCACCCCCACGACAAAGTCCTTGCATTGCATAGATAACTTCCGATAGTCATTCTGAGGGAAAACAGGAAAAAAGGTATGAAATTATGCACTGGAAAGCTGTGCTGCAAGCAGCAAATGTAAAAAGGAAGAGAGAGCAATTGTGAGCAAGGTTACTTCTGCAAAACAACTGCCTGGAAGAGTAAGAAAGCATTTGATTTCGCACAGCATGTTGATGGCATTTTACAAAAGTACAGGAACTCCTCCAGACTTAATTAGCAATGTCTCTATCAGCAGCATAATTTGCATTACAATAGAACAAGTTTTGCAGAACAAGTAAATAATTTCTAGGGAAATTTTGATTTTAAGCAATCAGTTGATCTCTCCTCTCTGTGTGGCACATCTCTAGGAATGTAAAAATATGGCCAAAAAAAATGTCCTGCCAAGTGGTTAAAATACACAGCAAATTTTTCAGTTTAGGTTCTTTCCTAGTAATTCTTTCTTTAGTAACTTTCAAGAAGTTTCAGACTGGTACAAAAAGCTGGAGCATCACACACAGATGTGTTCAAATGAATTACATAGTTGTAATACCAACTTCATCCTCAAACCTTAGAATTTAGTTAAACATTCCAAAAAGAGCATCCAGACAATCATTGTCATAACACCTCTCCAAGAAATGGGACTTCAGAAACCCAACATGACTTCCTGTGAAATAACTTCACTTTGAAAACCCAAATTACACTTGTGGGAAAAGAGATAGCCTATAACTGACTTGACAGAGGGCTAGAAGAGCAATTTGCCTGCCTTAAATTAAATTGTGATTGGCGTTCCTGTGCTGACACTTAGGAAACAGGGAAAGTGCCACCATCTGTGTAAATGTTGTGATTTAGGGCACAATTAAGGCTACCATTAATATCATAACAAAATGGTGATATTAAAGGCTCAATGCAACAAATAAAATAGCAAGCATAAGATGAGTTCTTAATGAATTGAGAGATCTTTTCAGATTAGGTTTGATGACTTAATTAAATTCAGTACCTTATCTAATCAAGCCAGCAGCCAAAAGAAGAAGATAGTTAAATGTGGCTTTGTTGAAATGATAAGGGTAACCTAACTTTATGCTTCTATATTTTTTAAATTATCAATTCTATCATTTACACATAGCAACATATTAGCCTTCCTTGTTAGACAAAGATCTCACAGCACTGTGCAAACATTCATTAATTAGGTAGAACAGCACTGTCTAAAATATGATGTTATTAGAGGTGGCTTAACTACTTTTGTCAGTTTTTCCCCTTCACAACTGAGATGATAATGAGTTTTTTATATCAGTTGGTTTAATGACTTTGTCATAGGTTTGAGGTTGCTTTTACTGTGCATGTGTGTGTGTACCCCAACTTTGCTTCCCATGCATGGGAGAGCTGGGAAAAACACAGAATAATTGAATAATCATAGGGAACCAGAAATCCCCTCCGGGCTGGAAGTGAGGCATTCCCCCAGGAAAGGAAAGAGGCCATTTCTGCTCCGTGTTTAGCAGAAGGGGCTGAAGACAATGGGGGAATAGCAGGGATTTTACTGCTGCAACCTTCTGCAAGGTGAAATTGATATGGTTACATCCTCTTATCAATCTGTCTTGGGGTGACTTTAGGATGTATCCCATATCGCCTACTCTATGCCCTGAAAATGAATCCTATGCTTTTCTGTGCCTTTAAACTGAGCCTGAGAGGAGAGAGAAAGAATAAAAAACAGCCAGAGGAACTTTTTTAAGCAGTTCTGTTCTTCAAGGTCTCCGCTCCTCTCTGTTGTTCTGCTGCTGTGGGGAGTGATAGCTGCTGCAGCAGAGAGGGGAGGAAAGCACTTTCTGGCTTTTCCAGTGAGCTCTCAGCTCTGTTTCTTCGAAAGAAGAGAGATGGAGTATTCCTGGGATGTTGGTTTCTTCTTCTCTTCTGGACTTGTTCAGAACACCAGAAGATCAGACCCTCACTGGGGGCCCTTCCACCGACAGGGGTGTGCCCCACACCGACCCAGCTCCAGGGAGGAGAGAGACCACACCCAGAAGGACTTTAAATTCTTCCAGGATTCTCTCCACAGTGAGAGATTTTATTTTTTAGCATTGTTATTCTTTTCTTGTGTGTTTGTTAAATAAATAGTTTTGTTTCTTCTTCACTTTCCTCCGAGGAAATATTTCTTTTTTCCCAAACCTGGTGGGGGAGGGGTAACTACAACCTGCTTTCTATCAGAGGATTCTTTTTCTCTGAATTTGTCTCAAACCAGGACACTATCAAAAGGTTTAAATCTGAGTTCCTCTTTTGTTCTTCAGTGCTGTAATCAGACCAGATGTTCTAATTGTGTTGTTAATGGAGAGGAGCAAGAACTTCAAATCTTCATTAAGAGAAGACATAAGAATCCAACAAGCAGATTTTATCTGGGTGAATGCCCCATGCAGAAGCTGGGGCACCAAGACTTCCATAAATGTGCCAAGCTAGGGCACCAGGATTTAAGATACCCTTATGTCTCAGGCAGAAAATGATGCTGCATTTACATCTAAATCTAGTACCTGAGTGTTTTGTGGAGATAGGATTTGTGGAGTAAATGTTTTCAAATACAGGGTGAGGTGAGGTCTGAAATGTAAATGAAAGACAGATTGTACTTTATGGCTTCAAAGCACTCCTCTCAAATCAGTTCCATGCTTTAATCTTCCCCACACCAAGATGAATTTCAATAAACAGAAAGCTTGCCTCTTCACCAGAGGGAATAGATGGCCAAACAAAATTATCAGGCTCAAAATAACTAGAGAAACAGTGAAGGACAGAAAATATAGATAGATTTGAAAATAAATGTAGGGTGAGAGTTAAATGCCTTGCTGCCACAGGTAATGGAGATACTTAATTAGCTTGGCAGCTTTAAAATAACAAGGGTGAGAACTCTGCTGAGCTTTAATACCATTCTCTATGTACTGTTTGCAAAGTTCACAAGCTAATATCTTTTAACCAGCACATTTTAGGAAATTCTTATCACCACTTCCACATCACCTGAGCAATTAGCTTAGATTAGGTTATTTTCCCTCTTTTCCTTCCTTTAAGGAAAGAGATTTAGTAGCAACTGGAAAAGTGCTTCCAAAGCATTTGCAAATGGCAAGTTCCCATCTGCAAAGACCCAACTTCATCTACATCTCCAAGTTCAATGTTTTCACTGGTTCTGTACATTTGTAGAGATTATGGATTATTTCCCCATTCAAAGTTTTTTACTCTGATTTTTAAGTAGACACAAGCAGCCATACACCCTACCCAAGATACAGTGTAGAAAGAATAAAATTTAATTTAATTTAATTTAATTTAATTTAATTAAAAAAATAAAATAAAACAAACTGCCCTCCAGCAGTTCTGCAGCCAGGCAGGAGAGCAAATTACATCTCTCAGGGGACTGCTCATCTGTTAAGACAAGTCTCAAAGATCAGTGAAGCTGCTGTCTTCTGATGATCCCTTTTCCAAAACCATTTGTCTTCTTTGTTCTGAATTCCTTAATGCTCCCAGGCTTCATAGAAAATCCTGATCACGCTGATGGTGAGAATACACTCAATGACTCTCCTCATGTCAGTGTATTTCTCTCAAGCACATATTATTCTTTACTTAAAAACTGAGATTAACAGAGGTCTGACAGCCAAGCTCCTCCTGATCCTGGCTTGCAAAGTTCTGGTGACGCAAGCAGAAATTCTGTACCTGCAGCTAAAATCCTGAACTGTGCATTCTGACACACAGGAGAAATCCCAAAGAAGCCAAGAAGATTTATTTACTAGCAGCATCCAAGCTCTATCGGTGTTTGTGCCAGGTTTTTGTATTCACACATTTGCCTGTATTTCACGTATTTGGAAGCATCCAAGATATTGCTTTCCCTGCAGGAAGGAGTGCTGGGACAGTGCATGGAAAGCTGCACCTCAGGGCAAAGATTAGTGCTGGGTGGGAGGAAGAGGTGAAGGAGAGCATTTCTAGATACTTCCAGACACTGGTTACCAGTTACAGGACCTGAGGGAATGGCCTGAAGTTGTGTCAGGAGAGGTTTAGGTTGGATATTATAAAAAGGTTCTCCACCCAGAGGGTGCTTGGGCACTGGAACAGGGTCCCCAGGGCAGTGGTCACAGCACCAAGCCCGAGAGAGCTAAAGGAGTGTTTGGACAATGCTCTCAGGAACATTGTGGGATCCTTGGGACTGTTCTGTGTAGTGCCAGGAGCTGGACTTTGATGATCCATGTGGGTCCCTTTCAACTCAAGGTACTCTGTGTTTCTGTGATTATCTGTGGTTTTTGTTACACCAAGGTTTTAGAAGATTACAGCCCTGAGGACTCCCGTGACTCTGCCAGGACACCGAGGGGCAGATGGCCACTGTGTCTTGGGGTGCAAAGGGACAGTCCCCACTTCACCACTGCTCTGCCAGCGAGGTTCGACCCCTAAACCAGGCACTTCATGGCCCTCCTGCCTAGATAGGTTTTGTGGAGAACCATCCTGGCTGCAAGCCTGGACAGGCAGTGGGCGGCAAGTGGGGTCAGACTTGTACCACAACAAGAAACTCAGGGCTGGAGACCCAGCTCAGCCCTCCTGGCAGTGCAGCAGAAGCAGACACAGGCAATGACAATAACCCAAACCTTCCCAAGCACCCCAATCAGGTGACTTTTTATAGAAGTCTGAAGATCATGATGTTCATAAACCAGGAGGATTTTACGGTAATGAAAACTGCAAATCACACATGAGAGATGCTGAGGCCTCATCCTGACAGGCTGAGAGCTGGCAAGCCTCAGGGAGGAAGATGAGGGATACAAGTAAGTAGACAAGAGAGCCAGTCTGTTTCAAATAATATGCAACAAAATTTTATTTCCAATAGAAGCAGTGAGCAGGGAAGGATAGGGATAATGCCTGAGAATGTTACAATATCATTTTTTAAAAACTAGAATGTAATAAAAGGATTCCAAATTAGTCATTTCCTGCTTCTTCTAACACTGTTGTGCATATGGAGTTAAAAATGTCTAATTTTGCTGTTTTGAAAAGGCTGATGGTACTTGTCATTCACTGCAATTTCTCCAAGTACCCTGTTATTATCTGTTGATTATGTTCTAAATGAACTCTGTCATGTCTCCACATCTGTTCAAAACCAACCAGATTTTTTCTGAAAAGAGTTGTTTCAGGTCAGGGGGATGGAGTCTGAGTAAAAAGTTAAATGAAATGAGAAAAACTAAGACCAGGAACCTGGTATCTGACATTTCTGGGTAGCATTAAATTTGCTGTGCAAATGAAACCTGTAGGCACATTGCACAGTGCCTCTTTTTATGTTTCCTTGAGCTCTTGGCTTTTTGTATTTAATCTACATCACACATACACACATATCAAGGAGAGAAATATTGCATTGCTTAGATTAGCATTTTGAGAAGAGGCAGCAGAAAAAAAATGGAGAGGTAATTCTGTAAATAAGAACAGAAAACTCTCCCAAGTAAAAATTATTGTAGAAAGAAAAAAAAGCTGAGAGAAAGGAGGAGGACAAAAAGCAGAAATATTTCATGTAAGATTTGAAATGAAATTGTTAAATAAACCATCATGTCAAATATTCAAAATGCTTATAAATATTTACTGATTAGATAGCACATGAAATATGCACAAGCCAGTATAGGAAAGCTGTGGGACAGAATTCCTTCTGGGTATTTACAGTGTCTTTGACTGGCCATATGTTTGGGAATGAAAAAAAGCACAAGGCCCATGGGAGGGAAGGTGAAGAGAGAAGATGCTAAGGAAGGGCCCTGCACTGTAGGATCCTGATCATGTAACCTTGTTATCCTCTGAAATGCACTGAGCACCCCTCCCAAAGAGCTTTGCCAGCTGCTGACACTTTTGAATCCAGTTGAGCACATTCCTATTGTTTCCAGACTAAATGCCTACATGCACAGCCTATGCCAAGGCTGTACAGTTAATTTTCCAGAAACCACATGCAGTTGGTTTATGTTCTCTTCCTTCTTAAGTGGCAGCACATCAGAGAATTATTGGAGCTCTGGGTATAGTG
Source organism: Erpornis zantholeuca (assembly GCA_013400515.1). Classification (NCBI taxonomy): domain Eukaryota; kingdom Metazoa; phylum Chordata; class Aves; order Passeriformes; family Timaliidae; genus Erpornis; species Erpornis zantholeuca. The sequence goes on along the minus strand of VZTN01034377.1, from coordinate 206,992 downwards.
TGCCATACCCAGTGGGCATGTCTCTTAATTTAAAGCCAAATGCTCATTTAAAGCATTTCACTTTTCAGGTGGAGGTTGCTAAATTTTCTAGAGGTAGGAACAGATGCCCAGGTTCATTTTTAAAATGATCCAGACCTTGACTTCTTAATCTCCAGCGAGCATAATATAATAAGCAATCTGTTAATATACAAGAGTTTGACATTTCAGAAGCGTGATTCTGTTGCTTTCCAAGCAATTCGGACCCTTATAAATGAAGCCAACAGAAACATGGCCATGGTTTGTCCTCTGAGCAGTGCCAGGTTGCAGCATGGCAGAGCAGTAGGGCCTCCAGGCAAAGGGGGACTTTAGATCCTGTCAGGAGACACAAAGAGATGTGGCCAATATAAGAGCCCAAGGACAAACCACAGTGCTGTCTGTGTTGACATTATTCTTGCCCAAAGAAGCCCAGAAAATAACAGGATGATTTTATTGGGACCAAAGCTTTTCTGACTTCCAACAAGCCATGGAAATATCATCCCTTTCATCATTACAAGGATTTCAGTGGCACTGACTGATTTACCTTAAGACTATTTATTTTTGGTGTATCTTTTTTCTCCTCAGCTTTCCAGCTGCAATTCATCTCTTCATATGCACTGCAGAAGCTCATCTTTAGGAGAGCATACTCCTCCACCAAGGGGATAGAGCAGTAAGGAATCAATCAAACCACTGACTTTGGATTCCACCTTATACCTATTGACTGGTAGATACATCAAATTCTTGAAGAAGCTCTCCAGATGGTGATAACCATTCCAGTTGTGGAGTTGAAAACCCTTTAAAATTTGTCACCCTGCTTTTGCAACATCATTCGCGGGTCCGGGTGTATGTTTAATCTTCAGCAATAACATTCCAAGAACATCAAAGAACTGTCAAAGGCAGCAGAAAGAACAGGTTTGCACCTCCCTCTTTTGTTTCTACTCTTTTGCACTTTATCTCTTTTCTGCTCTAGATCTAATGAATCTACCAACAATTTCTTCTGGGAAATTATTCATATTTTTGATAAATGTAGATTCTGTGCAACCAAAACTAATGAATAAATTTTGAAAGCTGTTTTTCGATCAATAAAAACATTAGAAAAGGAAAAATACTATACTTTGACTTCCCCTTGCAACAATTCCTTTGAAAGGTATAATCTAAAATTAATGGATGGATTATTTGGGGAGGCAAAGGCAGGAACATAATCCTTGAAGAAAATTAAGGACTGAGGCTGAGCACAATTCCTGACTCTTCAACCAAAGTTTTAGATTCCCGAGCACAAGAAATTTCAGAATCAGTCCACTCTCAACCTTTTTTATTACTTCTATTGATTTTCTTTACTCTTTGAAACTTAAAATAAGTTTCCTGTACATGTGAACTCCCTCCACACTGAAATAATGGATGACTTGACTTATTTGAAGTTCTCACTGAACAGAATACAATCTTCCTTTTCATACCTAAGAAGTTGCCATAAAAACACCTCCATCTACTCTACTCCTTTCTCCCAAAGTCACCTTCAGCCTGACAGGTACCATTACTGAGCATCCCTGTGCAGGAACATCAGTGCTATTCAGCAGAGAACTAAAACCCCAGTCCAAGTCTCTGGAGATATTTAATTAACCTAGAACAGAAATTATGTTGATGGATAATTTTTTTTAACTGAGAGTATTTAAAGTCTCAACGTTGGCATAGCATCTTTCCAACATAAGATGGCATTTGATGCTTGATGTACTTCTCTTTCATATCACCTCAGCTCGTTTTCAAACACGTATCACAAATAAGCCACATGCTTTTGATTCCTAAGTAAGTGAAAGGTGGTTTTATTTCTTGCAGATTTTCACAAGCTGATTTGAATGTTTATGCTGAAACCCCTGTTTTCAGAAGATAACCTATCAAGCCCCTGAGTGTCACATAAACAGGAGAGGCTATCCAGAGGTATGAATGGAATGTGCACACGAATGGAGGGAATGCACAAATTCGGCCAAGGACAGGGTCTGTCTCCTGGGTCCTGTCAACAGCTTCTCTTTAAATGCAAACTGTGCGTTTCAAAATAATACTCTGATAATTTTCGTGTTGAAAAAGAGTTTAGGATCTGTTCACATCAGCAGTAAAAACAAGCTCATGATGATGCAGTGCAATGCTCCAAATCCCTCTCCATGACATTCAAATATTTGTTTGCTCCCTGTGTGGGGTGATGACACTGAGAATCACTGGTTACCTGGGACAAAAGGCCAACCCCCACCTCACCACAACCTCCTCTCAGGTCATTCTGCAGCTCTGATGCGAGAGAGGTAATCAAAGCACAAAGTCACTTATGGGCCAAGATTCTCATTCCTCAGGTCATCCATACTTTTTATCTCTGACATTTTCCCCATGTTTGTTACATTCCTGATCTCTCTGTTGCAAGTTTCACTGGGGAAGATTTCTATTTCCTATGCAATCTGAGATGAAATAGTTTCCTTGCACTAAAAGAATTAGCTGTTCTCCCTCAATTGTGTGGCTCTTTTCAGATCAGCTGCTTAAAATCTCAGTTTCCTGAAAATCAGATGGGAAAAAAACAGGAGAAAATGATGGATTTAAATTCAAAGCAATTTTTTGCTCCATACAGTTTCATTTATCCCTTAGGCCGAGGTAAATTTGACAGCTTTGACTTTCTTAAGGAGCACACTCATATGTTCAAAGGTGCCATGAATCCCTCCTCTCATGGGAATTTTGGCTGCAAGCAGCACATGCATATCAGGAGAAAGATTCCTAAATGCTTCCTGCAAGTGAATGTTGGTTTTGTTGCATGCCACGATGCAAAAAAATATCAATAATTAAAATAATTAATAATAAATAATAATGTCTGCCAGGTCTCAAACAGCCAACTACCACAGTCCTCAATGTCCAGCAAGAACAGCTCCTTATAAAACTGTCACAAGCCTCAGAGTGGGTGAAATTCTGGTTCCCACAGCACATATGCAGCAACCAAGCACTTTGGAAAAATGTGATCCAAGCTGCAGAGTCCTGTATGGCACAGAGCACTCTTGACCATATGGAAATTGTCCTCTCTCTAAGAAGAGCAGACTCAGAAGTCATTCTGCAGAACCTTCTTGAGCAGAAATATGAATATAAAAAGTGCATAATTATATCTCTGTTCTGAAATGAGTTCAGATCCTGGGGTTTGGAGAGTGAGAAGGAAATGACACTCAGTGGGCAATGAGCTGTTTCCATGCTGCACTGGTGACAATTTCCCTGCAACAAATTATAGTCCAGAAAATTTCCATTTTTCATTATGTAAATGCCAAAAACCCATAGCTACTATAGCACCTAGCACCATTTTAAAGCAATATAAAATTGTTTGTATACCATTACTGTTTATCCACAATTCTCTGAATAGTCTGCCTGGACTCAGTGAGGATAAGTTCATCATAATTATCTACAATAACAACAATTAACAGCATAATGAGGGATAAACCAAATCACTTCCCATCTGCATCCTATTTAATGTCAGACTTGAGATCCTCAGAATGTGTTACTTCGTTTACATTCATTAATATGATATTGATTCCCTACAGTGCCTTGGATAAACGTACCTGGCTCCATTCTCCCATCTGCTGATCTAACATCATTATTCTATTCGGAGCAATCATCCTAATTATGCTCATTTGTAGTTCCAGTAGATATCCCTTCCCAACGTGAATAATGAGCAGCACTTTTTGGGAACCAGTCATCTTGCTCATAATAAACCTCCCAGCTCCTAACTCTCCCCAGCCCCCAGTGCTGATACCAGCTGAATGGTTTAAATGCAAAGATCACCATTGTTGTATTGGACTGATATTACAGTAGTGATCACAGCCTTTTCTGTCTGTTTTCCTCAACAAGAATTGGATTTTGGCTTTCTGAAAAATATCCTCATCTTTGTGTTCTAAGGTGGATCTGTCTTGGTACCACTCACTGCCCATGGGAGGAAGAAGGGGAATTATGTCTCTGTGTCATTTCATATCAGTAAATGTGCTAAGAAAATTATCTTAGATGAATGGTGTGTAAGGGCAAGCTCAGGGAGGAGCTCTGAATTCACTGCAGAGGACTCGACTCGGTGACTGGGTAGCAAAAGCCAATAAGTCTTTCCTTTCAAACAGCTGGCTCAGGGCAGCAGGAACTGCCACTCATTGCACTGCCATGAGCGTATGCACCAGTTTGAGTACCAGAACTCCTTTGTCTTCCACACTCAGTGGGCAAGAAAGGAAAACATTCTGTCACTGTTAACTAAACACAGGCAAGTGGCCAAATCATTCTCCCTACTGCTCAGAGCTCTCCGAGCAGCTGGCAGCAGCCCTGGCAGGGAAATGCAGGATGCTCTGCTCTGGAGTGGCAGCGAGGGCTCCAGCCGAGCACCACAGAAAGGCCCTGGCACCTGGAGCAGCACCTGGCCAAAGGAGCAGCAGGAGGTGGCATGGAGGATTTCGTCTCACCTTTATTGCTTAGAGACTGGAGAGACAAAGGTACAATCTATGGGAGAATCCAGATCACTGAGAGTGGCTGTGGTAGACATAAATCCCAACTACTGATACACCAGCTGATCACAGCTCGCTTGGTCCGAGATGTGATATGTTAGTTCTCAGCTGTATAAAGAGAGGAATCTGGGAGCAGGGGGCAGCCTCAGATCAGACCCACTGGTCACCCCACAGCTTCACTGCACATCATTCTCTCAAAGGTGAGGATGAAATCATGGCTTCAACAAATCTGAAGATGACTCGATGGTCAAATGGGTCATGATTTTGCCAGCTACTGAGCTTTTCTCCCATGTTAAAGCTGTTATAAAGATCAAAATGTGACAATAATAAGATTTTGGTAAGCTGATCTCCTTACATTTAAATTTGAAAGTATCTCTAAACTATTTGTTTCATCCCATCTGGGTTTGTGACAGTCATATGTGTTAGATTCAACCTTCTAAGCATCTGTACTAAAAAGGTTGTTGCAGAGTAGTGCTTGCACACAAAAGATGAAATGCAAGCTGGTCATCTTTATTCCTAGACTAAAAACAATCTCTAAATCCAAAGAACTTTCCTAAGTCCTTGTCTCCAAGGAGCAGAAACAAGCTGAGGTGTCAGCATCACTTCTGCTACAAGAGCTCCCATTAGCCAGTTAAATATCACTTAAATCTTCACAGCAGTTACCTTACTCTGCCTTGCTCAGCCAGATGTGGTGTATATATGACTCCATGACACAGAGGACATTCTATGTCATATATGTACATTATATTCATTTAATTTGACCTTATTTCACTTCCTTTATACCATAGTAACAATAATTAATATAACTGTATTTAACCTTGCCTTCACACAAGTCCTCCCTAAACACAACAAATTATCTCAAAATATCAGGTGTTTATTTTCCTTCTATTTAGTCAAAACACTTTACATTCCTGAGTAAGATTGTACTTCACCCTGACTACAAAACATTCAGCAAGTCCCTGTATCAAAGGAAAATGACTTGTCATTCACTAACAGAAGTTTAGGTTTAAGAAGGGTGAAAAGAAGATCCCTCAGCTCTAAACTCCTAAAGTATGCTCCATGTTACTCTATGTGAGGTGTCAAATACACAAATATATTTCCTGAAATCAGTAAAATTAGTTGCCAGAAGGCCTTGGCACCTCAAAATGGTTCATGAAAGCTATGTCACATAACAAAAATTAATTTCCAAACTCCTCATCAAATTCAGAATTTAGGAACTCTGTGTAAAATCTGGACTTAATATAATCATTACAGCAGGCTACAAAAGGAAAAAGTAAAAGTCACCAGCCATGTATACAGAGAGAAGCACACTGACAGTCCCAGTCCAATCCATTTACTGGAAGATTGAAGCTTCAGCTTCAGAAATTTAGCATCAGATGTTTCTGGCGGGAGAGAAACAAACACATTTATATTGCTGGATTTCTCCCCCTTTTTCATGTAACAGTTTCATCCCAGGATTAGTTATGTGTAAGGGAGTTCATTCTGCTCACCACCCTTACCATTTTCTGCCTTTCAGGTCTCTTAAAAATGTATCCATTAATAGGGATTTTCCAACTCCACAGAAATGAGCTCTTGTTGGAGGATGGGCTGCTAATTTCTAAGGAAACACTGAAATCCCAGGAGGAAAATTCCCTTAAAGCAATTTCAGCTGGTTCCTGATTTTACATTTATTTCTCTGCCTGGCTAAAGCATCACAGTGATTGGCTTAGAAGTTTTATATATAAAAATGCTTCTAAATTACTCTGCAATAGGGAGACAACTGCTGTGCTACTTCCTTATGTGACACTTTTCTATTGCTCTCTACTTCCCACCTAGCTGGTGAATCCCCCTGTTGTCTCCTATCAAAGATTACCAGAGGATTCCATGTTCTATTATACTTTTACGATAATGTCTGTTGCTCACCTACACTAGAATCCTGCTCCAGGGACGTGTTCAGTCAAGCTGGAAGCAGTAAGCTGTAAGTGTTGCAGTTGCAATGTTGCTCATCCTTAACTGAGTAGGACTAAAGATGACTTCCCAGGGAGCTGTAAAGGGTAATAAACATTGCAGTGATGGTGTGCACACTGGCGTTGGGAATCTCACTTGCGGTAGCATCACCAAAATATCCCAGCTATACTGACTGGGAGAGCCAAATATTTCCAGGGTTGCTTCTGTCTTGCCATCCTCAAATGTCGAACGTTTCCTTCAATATTTGGGGTTTTTCTTAGGGGAACAAACCCTTGAGGCATTAATTCAAATATTACATTTTCTTGCAGTGATACATTGTCTATATATGATGTGTAGAAAGAATCTTTTTTCCCCTTTCACTATTTCGAAAGAGAGACATGGTCTCGTTCCCTGGAAATTGAAGAGAACATTTTCCTGCATATAAAGTATTTTGACAACTTCTAAAGAGGTTCTCTTTTAGCTGGGACATTTTAACAATGTCACTCGTAAAGTAGGTGAAATAACCTCGTGGGCAGTAGACATTATCCAATTTTATGTGACTCCTCAGTGGCTCCTGCTGCCAACAGAGATACAACATCCATAAATAATGGTCTTAATTTTTCCAGGTACAGGTGTGGGTTGAAGATGACTGAGTTATTCCCTTCACTATGAACCACAGCATCCACTAATCTGCTTGACTGTGAACAGACATAGACAGATGCTAACACACCTTCACACACAGAGATACAAATCTGGATTTCTCAAAACAGCTCCAGATATTATAGCTTTGGCATCAGTTCTACACCCCTCTGAAAAGCTTCAAATTTTCTTCCCATGCAACATTTTAAAGCCATTTCTCTTGGGCAATGTGCCAGGCAGAAAATTATTTAATCACAGAACCTAAAAAGAGCACTTACAATAACAACTCTCAAAATATAAAGGATATTTCTTAATTTATAAATATTTAAAGAAAGCAACCCAAGTCACAAATTTGGTGGGTTTTAAGAGCAGAAAGACTCTATATATCCTTTTTCCATACTCTCTGCTACAAACCCATGGAAAAATGTAAGCGCAATTAATTAATTTATCTCTCAAGACAAAGCTGGTGTAGCATCTATTATTAGTGAATTTGTCTCTGAAAAAGAACAGCATAGAGAATGAGTTCCTTCTGCACAGAGCAAGTCCCACTCACTGAGCCAAACACTGATTTCACTACAAGGCTTAAATATATTCTCCTTCTCCCAGGCTATTTCCATTAACGTTTTTAATTTCCTCTCTTATTTTAATACCTAATTTGTTCCAACAAGAAGTTAAACTTCTAACAATAGGAAATTTGTTTTCCTGCTTTACTGGGACTTTTTCCTATGATTCTTTCCTGTATTATGAGTTGGGTAATTGGTTGTACCTGCTTATGCATTTCCTTTGCACAAGTGAAAACTGAAATTAAAAAATCATAGGTTCTAAATGCATATTTTCATGGCAGTGGGGAAAATAGGGTTATAGGTGAGAGGGGGAAAAAAATCAGTTCTTTTTAAAGGTTTAAAACCACCAAAGCACATCTCTGACTCCATCCCTAAGAATGGTGAGAAGATGTTCTCACCAAAGACTGACCTGGAAAATTCATATCCAAAAAACAGTCACCTGGGAGTAGTGACTGTTCATATACTCATAAGTATTTATATTGATGATGCTCAATTTTCCAAACAGGCACTAGATAAGACTGAGAGCCGTGCAGCAGAAAATAAAAACAGTAGTAAAGGGCAATGAATACATTCTGCATACCAGACCAAATTTCTGAAATTCCCTTCTGCCTTCTCTTCATAAAACCCAGCAAAGTGAAACATGAGAAAAAAAATAAAAACTACTTGAGTAAAAATATATCTCTTTAAAATACATAAATCCTGGGTGGAAGAAAAATACAGAAAAGAACAGAATTTCTGAAAAATTAAATGAAAACCTAAACAAATGCCATATAAACACACTAAAGCCTTTAAGAGCAGCTTGCTGAAATAATCAATATGAGTCATAAAAAGCATTCCCAAACATAACAGAAACAAGATATCTGCCAGAGAATATGTTGAGGCCAGAAATTAAGAAAAGATTAAAGGATCACTCAAGGAAGAATTGGTCAGAACAGAAATATTAAGTGATGGATTTACAAGAATGTTCATGAGGCTAATTAGGGAGGTTCCCACTCCAGTTTCTGGTTTTAACGGGAGATGAGTTGAAGGCACCTGCTCCTGTCAGTCAGTCCTGAGATCAAACAAATCCAAGAGTCTGTTCAGCCTGGGCAGGAAGCAGAGTTTATAAGTGCAGCCTTGCTGGTTTACAGTGTGATCGTTTTCAAGTATTTTTCTCTTTTCAAGTTCACTGCTCTCCTCCATTCTCACAATGTATTTCCTCCTCTTACTATTTTACTCTTTAATGTTTTCTGCCCTTTTCTATTTTTTATCACTCATTTCAAAAAAACAAGAGTCTAATAATGATTTTCTTAACTACCTGCAGCTGGGAGCCAGAAGTACCAAGAAAATTGTCAAAGCCATTTCCCTTAAGAAGCTTAAGTTAAGCGTATCCTGTAAAGTTAACAATTTTATAGTTATGTAGAAGAAAAGCTGGAGCTGACTTACTGAGGCAAGAGGAATGCCAAATCACCCCTAACAGCTCCAAGTCATTGAGTCTCAAGGGCTGTTCCTCTTTCAGCATCATGAGAACATAGGGATTTGAGCCTCGGCTGCTTAGCATCGCTGCAGCCCCAGTGGAGCAAGGGCCAGTCCCCAGCAGCCACATCCCTGCAGGCACCCACAGGCTTGACTTGCTGCCCTGCCAGCCACCCATCCCCTCAGTCCTTCAGCCAGCTGAGCCTGGATGTGATGCTCACCTGCACACGAGAGCAGGCTCACTGCCAGGACCTGCTTTGGGATCCCAACAGCTGTCAGAGAAAAGACAACAGTGAGAGGAAAAGCGACAGAAAGAAACACAGGAATGGGAAACAAAACAGGTTACACTGTAGTGAATGCACTGACAATGTTGGTGGGAGCAGTAAACAAAGACCACACACCATATGTCTTCCAGGTGGTGATTTTGATCTTGCTTTTAGTAACATTTTAATCAAGAGGAGCCGAGATCTGATTTACCGCTTATGGTTGGTGAGATGTTTCTAAGCCTCCTTTGCGAGTCTCTAATTTGATTTGTCTGGCTTGCTAAATGGAATGATTTGCCTGATTTACTTCATCACAAGGATGTTTCCTGACATACACAAGCATGTGGTCTAATCTGAGAGCATGCAAGGCTGTAAAACAGTCCTGCCTGTGCAGTGGGATCTCACCAGAAAAAGGAGTATACAATCACTGCTTTAGAAAAAGTAAACAAAACTATTATTTTCGGTTTTGCTCATTTTCCTAAATGTGGACAGTAATATTAAGCCTGATGCTGCTGTTAAAGACAGTTGGAAGGGAATTTCCTGCAGGCTGTTTGCTAGAAATTCACTCTCCTACGGCTTTTGATGGACATAGAAAATTATTCTGTTGACTCTGCTTTTAATATTCCAGTCTTAGAAATGAGTCACCTGGCTGTGAACAGCTGGTAACTGTGCAGGCATCTGCATATGCTTTCATGCCAAGCTGACACGAGGGAGATTGATTTCTCTGGACCAAAGAGGAGAGCAATTCTCATCAGGTTGGCTCAGGGGTGATGACTGGTTCAGATGGACAAATCCTGGCCATGTTATTCATACTGCAAGTGACATCAGGCTTATTTAAATGAGAAAAATAAACAGAATCCTCTGGAAGATGGCAGAAGGATTATTTGCTTTATGACTGAGGTCCAAGATCTGCAAGCTTTTTAAAAAAATTGAATGTACAGAGATGGGTTTTGGAGTAAAAAAGGGAGAATTAGAGGCGAGAATTATTCCTGTGTTGACTAGAGGGATCCTAGCTCTGCTAGGCTGGCAATAAATGCTTTCTCACTCAAAAGAGATTCACATATTAATCACTGGCCTAATGTCTGTTTTCCACCCTTTGTGGAAAAGTACAAAGCACATTAACTTTGTCCTGTATTTCTGTTCAATTGTACTTTTGATTTTTAGATTGTTGTGTTCCTCAGTTTCGTACCCAGTTGTTCCTACACTCTGTAGAGGCATGGTCACTTGGAACCTTTCAATCCTCACAGGAACCTCTCTTTCTCTGTCTTTCCAAGGGCAATAGAGATGAAGGGACCCACCCACTGGACTAAATGAGGCCCCCAGTCTGTACTGCCTTTGCTCCAGTGGATGTTGGTTCGGTTTTTTAAAACACAAAATGAAATCTAGAACGAGGGAGAAAGTCCTAAACAGGTTCTTAATTTTGAGCTTTCAGTGGGATATACAAACATGACAAAGCACAGAGTAAATGTTTTTTTTCAACTTGGGCTGCCTCCACCACAGGAGAATATCATTGCAAAAGACCTGCAAATACATAGGAGCTCTGATGTTTACTTCTCTCTTTTCTGAAATCCATCTGTTAGGGGCTTCCCACCCACCCCATTCCTACACATATTTTCATAGAAACAATTAGTTCCATATTTTTCATTTTACTTTGGGGAAGAAACCTTATTTATTTCTAGATTAATGGACTACATATTTCACAGTATTTTTTTTTTCTCCAATTCATAAGAAAACTTATTTTGGGCAATGTTTTGCAAAGGTGTTTCATCAGATCTGCAGCATTTTACTGAGTCTTAGCAATTACAGGTGAGAAAAAATCTATTCAGCTTCTGCCATTGTAAAAAACCAAAAGAATGGATAAATTGGCCAACCAGGGACAACACGAGTTTTCTCCTTTCAAGTGGTTCATGTGGCTGTTTTGTTTCACATTTCCCTGTACAAAGAGTCAACTTGCTTAAAAAAATTCCTAAAAACATAGCACTTATATTAGCTTCTCATTTTGATGTGCTGAAAGGTGTTATTGCATAAGAGATTTGGGGCAGCAAGCAGCAGGAGAGAGGCACTGCATCTATATTTTAATTAGCTCATGCTAGGAGTTTCTTCAGAGGTTACTAAATTACTATTTGTCCACCTACATTATTAAAATTTTGTGTCTTTCCGTTTCAAGGACTCTTTGTACCTCCTGAAAACTGTATTGCTGCAATTGCATATCATTTTTAAATAATGTTCTTAAATAATCCCAAGTGATAATTTTATAAATATGTTGACTGCCAATTTTAATTATAGAACCTTAGGAATAAAACGAGTTAAGATTCTGGGAAAGTACTATTTTTGTCACAAAAAAAGCCATCTAGAACTTTTCTAATTTCATAAATTTTCTTCATTTGTGGGCTTCTTAAATACATTTTCAGCAATTGTGTTCCTTCCTCAAAATAAATTCTTAAATTGTCATGTTCTGTGAGAAAACCCCCAGTGTTTTATTAATACCTTATTTCACATCACACTGATTATGTTAATAAGGATAAATATTTTTACATAAATACATACCACTGGGTTTTTTTGCTACAGTGAGAATACATTAGAATCTTGAGAAATTTCTTTTTTCTAGAAGAATTAATATACTAAAGGAATGTGAAGTCTTTGAAGTAAACTAATGGTAGGGGTAGGTAACTTCACTAACATATATGGATGAGCCTCTGTTGCACAGAGCCTTCCAACAAGACAATGAACTTGGAAAACCTGGAAATGCTGTCATTTGCCAAATGGTTTCTAATATTTTGGGATTTTTTCTGGTATTGATTCATTCCTATCCATTTGCCAGTGCAGAAATACAACCACCATGAAACTCTTCAACATTTGATTGCTGGTTTGCTCCTGGAGGACTCATGCACCTGCCAGCACCAGTATAGATCCCACTGGCAGCTCCAGGAGCAAAAGGAAGGATCCTGATAATATATATATAATAAATATATAAATTTATATTATTTATATATAAATCTATAATATATATATAATAGATTTACTCTTCTGCAGCAAGACACTTATCAGCACTGACAGGCATGCAATGCTGAGGCTGCTCGTGCTCCACTCAATATATGGTTTTCTATGGAAAGGAGCTGGAGCATTAATGAGACATTAATGTTGTTAAGTGTGGGCATGAGCCTACAGTGCTTTCACACTGGAGCAACCCTCACTCAAGTCGGATTCACTGAGCCCTGTGACGTTGCTTCACTCAGACTGAATCCAAATAAAACTTCCCCTTCACATATTATTGTGTCCTTGAGACTCTGATACACATGGGGAAAAAGAGTTTGCAAATTTTTACCCTGATTTTATTGCCCAAAGGTCTCAGTGATTTGGGAATTTTTTCCTATTAGAGAGTTGCTAAAGGGTTGCAAAGCCTAAGAATAAATTTTCTTCTTACTTTTCAGTTGGAGAGCATGGATTCATAGAAACATTTAGGTTGGAAAAGCCCTCTGAGATCCAGCTGTAAACCCAGCACTGCCAAGGGCACCACTAAGCCATGTCCCCAAGTGACACATCTACACATCTCTTAAATCCCTTCAGGAATCGTGACTCAGCCACTTGTGTGGAGAACCTCTCCCAGGGCTTGATCCCCTTCTCTGTGAAGAGATTTTGCCTAATATCCAGTGTAGACCTCCCCTGGCACAACTTGAGGCTGTTTCTCCTGTTTCTTGTTATCTGGGAGAAAAGACCAACCCCCACCTGGCTACCACCTCCCCTCAGGGAGCTGTAGAGAATGAGAAGGTGCTCCCTGAGCCTCCTTTTCTCCAGGCTCGGCCCCCAGAGCTCCCCCAGTTGCTCCTCATCAGACTTCTGTTCCAGACCTTTCCCCAGATCCCTTACCATTCTCTGGACATGCTCTAGAACCTCAATGACTTTCTTGGAGTGAGGGGCCCAAAACTGAGCCCAGGATTCAAGGCAGCCTCACCAGTGCCCAGTGCAGGGCGATGATCTCCTCCTTAGGCCTTTGTAGTATAGAGCCACAAATTCTGAAATAGATGCTTTAACACATGAATAGTTTTCTAAATTGGAAATAATGGATTCCTGGTGAGCATCCTACCCCAGTGTGCTCACAACGTGGACTTTATTACCCCAGAGCCACTGATCATGATTATAGCTGCACAATAGCCGTAAGTCAGAAAACTGTCTTATGTTGATGGCTGAGCCACTGAATATGAGGGGTTTAATGACTAATTCATTTTAGAAAGGGAGGCAATGCCCTTTATGTCATGTAAATGACAGAGAAATACTGCAAATGGCATTGGACATTTACAAACTCATTATGATAATGGAAATCTGAAATAATTTGTAAGAGAGTTACACAAGCTCCACTGTTGTGTTTGGCATGATGATAAACTTCATAACAATTTGTTGATTGTTTCTCTTTTCCTTTCTTCATGAAATTCATCATGTATAGTTGCAGCACAAAAACATTCAGATGCAATGGAGTTCAAACTATTTTACAGAGGACAAAAATGTCTTGATTTATACCTATTATCATTGTAGAAGAACTAGATGTACTGGATTCTTAAAACAGCCTCTAGAACTCTGCCTCTAAAATAGATTGCTCAATTAAAAAGACTTACCTTTCTTACAAAAAATGAGTCTCCATTTTTGGAATAATCTAATTTTTATTCCTGCTGCCAACTAGAGATTCTCAGCAATCACAGTGTGCAACACAGAAACTTAAGCTTCTGCTGTAGTATGCAATGTTCAGTTCCAAGCATTTATTAACTGGAGAATGACAGTGATCTGAATATGTGCATAGCTAACACATCTGGCAGTCTCTGCCAGTCTCTCTTAATTCCCCACCCCTCAAACAACAACCCAAATTTTGACCAAACATGTAAACCTCACAATAGCCTGAACACTTTTCAGCCCAAGGAAAAAGGCACAGTGGTGAGTTACCTTAAATTCAGTTTCAATGTTGGCTAGTCTGGCCAATTCATTGCTAAGTTCTAGAGCAGTAAGGACAGGGTCTTCACTGGACAGAGACAAATAAGCAGCACTGGCTAATCCTTTGTAGGCATTCATTCTTGAGCGAGAGTGACTAAAGGAGTCTTTCCTCTGCTTTTCCATACATTCATTGCACTTGCAAAAATAGTCATGTGGCCTTTCAATCCGTGCGCCTTTTAGAAGTAAGATGTGAACAATTTCATACTCCTGGCAGTGGGCAGCAAGTATGATGGGGGTAATGTCATGGGAGAACCGAGTTCCATCTTCATCATAAGCATAAAAATCATCATCCCTCAGTTCCTGCTCGAGAGGGCTGAGTGTGAGGCGCTGTCCTTGTGCGAAGGCTGGATGGTTCAATATTGCTTCTACGATGCGCACATATCCTTTACTGATGGCTAACAAAAGTGCATCCCCGACCCGAGCAAGATTCTCCTTCTTGAGGAGCAGCTCTGTCACCTCCAGATGCTCATTCCCTACCGCTAACTGGAGGGCATTTTGTCCCATGTAATCGACACAATTGAAGTTCAAAGTTTTGGATTCCTCCAGCATTTTTCGCACCACGGGGATGTTGCCATATTCTGCAGAATCGAGAAAATGTTCCTCCTCTGCAGTGAGGCTGGTGCCTTTCTCGTTGAACATGTAGGCAGGGCCGCGGATGGCCTGGCGCCGGCCCTTCTCCCGAAGGGTCGCGTGCCTCCGATGCATGTCTTTAGAATTGCTGTGTCTCAACCTGCAGAAACCAGAAAGGAATGTTGGTTACATTCTAGCAGGGTCATCATTTCACAGAACCTGAAATAAGGTTGGAAATGTGTCATTATGACCAGATCTGGCTAGATTTTTATGGCCAGAGCCAGTTACTTAAAATCTTTCAGGACACGTGGAATAAAGATTAGCTTCTGAACAAATAGAAGTTCTCCTGTGATTTGTTCACCCTTTCCGATTGCAACAAGGATGCTCAGCACATTCTTGACTTAGTAAATAGAAAGCTTGAGCACATAATTTTCCATTTGTATTGTTTAGAGCTTCATTACATCATATTTAGGATTCATATATGCAAGATAATATTTCTTTTAATACTCTTCTTGAATTTTGTCCTTGAGGTCACAAGCCCTAAAGAAAGTTAGCAGGACTCTCCCTTGTCAATAGAACTTGGATCAGGCCAATAAACTATGTTCCATCAAGTTAAAAAATATGTTTCTTATTTTAAACACATGGTAGCAAGGATAATTATATTGCATATTCTGCTAAGAATCAGCTGGTACAAACAAGCTACCTATTCATTCCCTGCTTTTTCTCATGGTACATAATACTGTGTTTGTGTTTCCTGATCTAGAGCAGTTTAATAATGAGCTAATTTCTTGCTGAAATACAGTTGGCAGCTACTCCAAATACAAGTACCCAAATCCAGGGGAGAGACTAGAAAAACACAGGAATAACCCCTGATGAAGTGTCACGTCAGTCCCCAGTAAGCAACTCTTAGAGAGCTGCTGCAGAAAGACAAGACACAGGTCTCTCACCATAAACAGATGGTAGGAGAAAAAGGGTCATTAATTTCCCCACTGATTATGTGGCTGAAATGCCCTTCACTTGGAGCTGGTGAGTTGAAAACAAACTATTCTTATTCCACTTCCTCTGGATGTCCCAAAGAACGCTATGCTATGCACAACTGGGCTCATGGGTGAGAAAGCACACTGTAGTATGAAATTAGCTGAAATCCTAAATCTATTTGTGCCTTTGAAACATTCACATTTTGCATTCAGAGCTGTCTCAGTGTTGCTCTTTTATTGCAGCAGCATTTCGACAAATTCATAGTGCCTTCTAGAGTGTAAGCATGCCATGCATGGAGTTAATTGCCCTCCAAGGCCCACAGAATGTGCAGCCTGAGTAAAAAGGTAAAAACACCTCTTTCACAGATAGCATTTGTACTCAGTCCAATAGCAAGTCCTAATTTGCTTGGGTAAAATCTTCAGGAGCCTCTGAGCTGCAGTGGACAGATGTAACAAATAAGCAGGTGTTAATGCCCAGTGAGTGGCAAAGGTTCATCCTTCCACACTCCATCTGTTCTCCAAGTCAGTTATGACCTTCAGTCAATGGAAAATTCATCTGTTGCTCTGAAAAAATACTACAGAAGTTGGAAAATGCTGCAGTGAGTGATGAGAGAGAACTGTGCTAGGAGATAAAGTGGAGTAGATACATTGCCTTCAAGAATAGGTAACAAAGGAGTAAAGGAACCAGCAAGAACCTGGTAAAACACAGAGTTATCAGAAACCCAAAATACCTAAAAATCCAAGACACAGAAATTCTCAAGATAGCTGTTCCTGTGAAACTAACATACACATAGGTATCTATTATTATAATTCATCACTTTTACACTGATCTGGAACAGAAAGCTAGTACTGAAGAGATTAAAACAAATTTTACAGCAATTTTTTAGAAGTTACATTAAAATTTAAACAAATCCTAAGAAATCAATTTTGTGACCACTCAAGGTTGAAAAAGAGGCTTGTAATTGAGAACCTTTCCCCTTAAGCTTTGATGCATCAGTGTAACAACTTAATAAAAGCTAGTAGAAACTGAACATATCATCCCAGGCTCCACTGAGAGATAAAGTGCTGTAAGAATCTTAAAACTATTTCCTTCCAGCATGGCTTGAAGTTGAAGAAGCACACAGAGAGGAGGGATACAAGAATAATGAAGGAGATATGGTCAAGTGAATTAATTCCCTAGACTGCATGGAGTTTGCTACAAGAGAAAACAATAACGGCTAAATAAATAAAGTATTCAATTAACATATCTGACAGGCATACAGGGTTCTCTAAGGCAGAAAAAATGCCTGGGGTAAAACTGGGGGCCCTTTGAAGTCAAAATTTTAAGTTGCATTGATTTCAGTGGAGTCCAAATTTTGGAAACATATATGCATACACACATATATTTTCCTCAGCAATTAGCTTTCATCTCGGAAGCAGTTCCAGTGAGGCCAGGAGGAGCAACACGTGGTTAAAATGAAGTGTTTAACCGTAGTGCTTCTCTAAACTGGAGTTCCTGTCCTTAGCTATTCAGGACAGTATTTACACTTTAAACTTGTAGTGAAACCTTGCTGAGTTCAAGAAAGGACTATACATGCAAATAAACACTTCTGAATTGTGACTTTGTTAGATGGGGAGTTAGAGAACCAGAAAGCACTTTGCACTTTTACAGCCTTGTGAGTTGCTGAATGGTGAATTCAATCTCTTAAAATGTTAAGCAACTAGAAAGGATGAGCTGGTGATGACTTAAGCCATCATTGCTGGGATCGAGTGGAAAGCAGTCGAGCTTGGGTAGGTGTTCAGTGATCACCCATGAGTGCAGCAGGATCGCACATGCATGAATATTTTTGGACAATTGATTTTATTAGCTGCTTCCAGATGGAGGAATTCCACTGAGCTTTTTCAATATTCAAAACCCAATATACTATTCGATGTAGAGTAAGGTATTTGGTAACCTTATATTTGTTGTTATATTTAAGTGTCAGTACTGGAAGCAAATCAGAAATATCTGTAATTTTCAACAGAGAGGAATCTATTAGGTATTTTGCCTGATGCAGAAGTGCAGCTCTTGATACTTTATTCTCTTTTTTTTGTTGGAAAAGCTTTTCTCTTCAGGTACATTATTACCTCTAAGGAGGTAGAACCCCAGATAGATGGGACAGATAACCTTATAATCACACCCAAAGTAAACATAAACCCACATAAAATATTACTGTTGACCTAGTTCTAAGATTTTTGCCTGAAAAAGAGGTTAGAGTTTGGCCTAGATCTAATTCACACCTGTTTGTTGTATATGTAATAATAACATGCCAAAAAAAAATGACCTTCATTTCACTTTCTTCAGTTCAGAGAGAACGCTGGTTTCACAGTTTCTAACAACAGAAATTGCATCAGAAAAAGAGGAAACAGGAAAGCACACCTACTCTTCAAAGAGATAATGACTATCCAATATTTATCTTGCAATAACTATTCTGCAGTGATGTCCCTGTAGCACAGAGTTTATCTCCACTCCCTGCAGGTAAGGGCAAGAGAACCATCATTCAGCTGGCTCCACCTCAGATAAATTGACCCCTCCCCCCCATCTTGGTCATCAGCAGAGAAGATCAGTATCTCAGCTATCACACTTTATCACTTTCCAAGAGAAGTGGAGATGAATAAAAAATTACCCTTTTAACTTTGAATAATTTCATTAGAAATGCTCAGTTATCAAACCCCATTCTGAAAAAAAGTTATGATTATACTTGACCCGAGCACTGAATAAGCACATTATAAGAGAAGCAGTAGTGCAAAGAGCAATGTATGCAGTAGCTGAAGCTCTTGGAAACTGAACCCTACTGCAATGTCACAACTACTCTGGGCACCTTGTTCTATTCTGCTTTTCAGTTATGTGCAGGCAGATTTAGAACTAATCATATTTACTGAGTGTGTGTAATGTCCTCTTAATAAAAGTAATTGTAACTTGATTGCATTTATCTCACCATTTTTCTTCAAAGGTGCTTTGGATTGAAATGACTCTGGTATTTGCATATTTTATTGAAACAGCTAGTGATCAAACTCATCAGGCACTGCAATTAAATACTGTGTTTTTCAAGGAAAGGATGCCAATGCATGCAGTGCTTTTGGAGACAAAATGGTCTGGGAAAAGAAAATAAAAAAATTTCAGGGCCTGAGTACCTCTTGCAGCAAACCATATCCAGCTTTTCATGGCTGAGGGAGCCACAAGATGTCTGGACTCCTGTGGGGAGTGGAGAAGAATAGCTCTTTCTGAAAGGTGATTTAGCTCATAACAAATCTTCCTCTGGGAGCATTTCAGTTTCTAATTAAAGTGACTAAGAGCAGGTCCTTGCAGTTGTCTCTGACAGTGCTTGATGCTGAGACAGTGTCTGAGAGGGGAACATGGCGTAACATGAGATTTGTTCTTAATGTGGTGGCATTGGAAACACACCAAAGCTGAAACTCCCCTTTTTTTTCTCAACCGCACTCTTTTAACTGGTCTGAGTGCTGACGTGTAGGACAGGGTGGACATAGGAAAGAAGCTGAGCTGCTTCATTTCAAGCTTATTCCAGCAAATGGACTCTCCCTGGCCTTCCTTTCCACATTGCTCCATACTCTGACATTCAAGACCTTCTGCTGCCTCTCTATTCCCACACAAAAACCTATGGAAGGGAAGGGCTACCACCTGGAGCTGGGGCTTGGAGAAAATGTTCAAAGGCCCAAGTGCCTTAAAAGGTTGAATTGTAGTTTTTACACATGGTTTTGAACCAGGGTTTTAAAAGTGTGTAGGAGAGGCTGAATAGTACCTGCTTGAGTGTTAAAAACATCTGAAGTCTATAAAAGGTATTGAAATCAATAGGTATTAGGAACTGTTGTAATTCTGGAATTCTCAGGTGATATCTTGTCTTTAAGCCTAAAAATTGAGCATGACATTTACAAAGGCAGCTTTAGGAACTTATGGTCTCTGACTACACTTTGGGTTTGCTTTCACTAGGTGGAGAGAAGTTGTCAGGAGTCTCCCTGTGCCCTTTCAATGGCCCCCTTTGTCCAGAAACTACAGAAGAGTCTTCGGATATGTAACCATTACTGTGCTCTATAAGCTCTATAAGAACCCATCAGAGCAGGCTTTGATGAGACGTTGCCTCTGCCTTGTTGAAAAGAAAATTTCAGTTTCTGAAAGCCATTTTGAAAGCACTGCCCTCGGTTCCTGCAGAGCCTCAGAAACTGTCAAATTGACACTTTACTTACTATTTTTCTTTCTACTTACATCAATACTTCTGAAAAGAATCGAGGCACATAAAGGCTGCAGACTCCCTGAGGCCTCTTTGGAATTGACACAGCTCTTATACATCAAATGGACCATTTTTCTCTGTTAACCCGTGGTTCCACACAGAAAACCTGGCCAGCCAAGACATGCTATAAAGATGAATAAAAACGAAGGAAATTGGGTTCTTAAAGCAAACACAAATTGATATAGAAATAATCAATTTAAAAGAATAATTCAAATTGTTCAGAGTAAACATAGTAGGATGCTTAATCTTTTAATTAAAAATGGTAACTTATTTTGAAGTACACTCCAGACTCCAGGCAAGGATCACAGACTGAACACCACTGCATACATTTATTATCCTCTATGCATTAGGCTACCCTGGCATTCTAAATGCTGCACAGGCTTGTATTACCAGAGTCCTCTGATACTCCCTTTTTTCTCCAATATCTTAATTAGCCTTCTAAATGTTACCTTAAATCAAGCTCTTTTTCCTGTAAGATAAGACTTTTAAGCATCCTTTTTCCCATATTGCTGATTTACTATGTAAACAGACTCAGTATAATTTGGGATGCCTGCCTTGATTGACAGCAGCTTATCCTGAAGTTTTCTATGCTTTGAAAAACTGAAGTGCCACTTTATTTACTCTTGAATTGTCACCAACCTTGAAAACCACAATTCAATACTGTCAGCAATGTGGTCATTCTCTTACATGAAAAGTTGAGTACATGTCGAGGATGTATGATTAGATTTTTTATTAATAGATTTTTACATTTAATTAATAGAATTTTCTAGCCTATACAGGTAGATATTAATTCATTTTCAGAGTAGCCCTACAAAAGAGTTACGGGAAATAATGTCCCCATCCCATCATTCCCACAGCTCATACAGATAAAACAAAAATTTGGAAACAGGTCTCTCTCCTTGTGGAATTACAGGAGCAGTCAGCAAAACCACACCTTTTCAAATCCCTTTAGGGAATGGCAGCATGAGAATGTTCAGGAAGAAAAACTAGGCCTCTCATGCCATTAAAAAATGTTGGTCAATGACACACACGAACACTTTCAGCATCTTCATGTCATGAAGAATAAGATCTGAGGACGATAGCCTAGAAACATTTAGGACAGACCACCAGATCTTTACCAGTATCTACATTTTCAAATCCTCCCTGATCACTGTTTGAAAGGAGGCTCTGTCTTGTGGCGTGAAAAAAAAGGAAATGGAATTTGGCTTTCTACAGCTATCTTGCAAAAAGAAACATCCACTGTTTCATCTGTCTCGCCCTCCTCTTTCTTATAAACTAATCATCAGCATTTTCTTTCCCACCCCAAAGCAATGTCATGCACCAATACAAGACTTTTACAGCAGGAGAGATTGAAAAATAGTCACCTTTGTTCTTTTGTTCAAGTTCTTCTTGTGTTATGAAATAAATATTAGGTTACTTTTTTTTCCTTCCTCCCTTCCTTCCTTGTTTCCCCTTAATCCATGGTTGTGAAGTTGGCTAATTATTACAGATTTTTCACAGAACACATGAGATAGATGTACCGAAATCAAGGCTATTTTTACATTCTCTCATTCACTAATATGTTTGACCACAAAATGAACTGTCATGAAGAATGAGTCCTACTTTTTCTTTTTTTTCAATCTGGCTTTGGGAACTAGGAATAATTCACCCTCACTCTTCAAGCACTTCAAAACTCAGGCTCAGATCATAGTGAGAACACAACAGAGAAATACCTGTTCATTCATAAATTTTTACTAGTGATGAAAGCAACGAAAAATCTGTAATTGTTCAAGCAGGGGGCAGTGTAACGCTGATTTTCAATGAGCAGTTCTATTAAAAAGAGAAAGAAAAGCTTTGGAAAGAACTAGTAATCTCTGTTCTGGCTGTATTTCGTTTTACCCTACTGATGCACCCTTTTCAATGCTCACTTCATAGGTATCTCAAGAGAGGAAACAACGTGGACAGAAGGACTCCTGACAAACGTTAGACCCTGCAAGCTGCAACAGGCATGATGCAGTGTCCACTTTCACTTTTTTTTTTTTTTTAAATTTATTTCACCTTGCCCACACTACTTTCACGAAAAACAAACCCTTACATTTTCACCCAGCTACAAAAGAAGACAACAGCGTGTCTCCAAACCATGTAGCTGGTAACAAACAACAAGCCCTTTGCGTTACACTGAAATCAAGCACAGATTCCAAGGGTAAAAAGCCAAACCACCGTCACACGCAGCCAACCCGCCTCACTCTCACCAGCCCATCCTCAGGATTGCAGGAGACCGAGTCGCCCCGAGACGTCTCTAACCCCCACAAAACTTCCCAGTGCCTAAGTAAGGAGCGGCATTAGAGCCAGGGCGCTTCTCAGAGGAGCTGAGAGGAGAACGGCTGGGGCAGGGGCACCACCCCCCGGTCAGCATCTTACATGTGCGCGTCGGGGCCGGCTCCTCTTCAGTGCCGGGGCGCGGGNCGGTGCTGACCGCTCAGCGCGGCCGGACGGGCCGGGCTCTGTCCGCCGTGCTGCAGCCGCCTCCGGCGCGGGCGAGGAGGCTTCTCATGCTTATCCCCTAGGCGCTGCTGGGACAGAGCTCGCCGGGTGCGCCCGGGATTCGCTTCCTGGAGGAAGAGCCAGCTGCGAGGTTGGCATGAGAGTTGCGTTGTCCTCCCCGTCTTCCCTCCCCCTCTTCCCACGCCGTTGTCCTCCTGTAGGTGTGGATTCGATGCTGTTTTGGGCGCGCCCCCTTCTCAGCCGGAGGTGGGCGAGTACCCGAGAGCCCTCCCGAGGGCTGCCCCAGAGCAGGCGTGGCGAGAGAACCTTCCTGGAGAGGGCAGGGCTGCCTGCAGGCTGCCCAGCAGGTGGGGGGCTCCGTCGGGGGGGGCTTTCCCCCTCACATGCCACACTCCTGCCTCATCCTGCTGTGCCTCCCCTCTGCTGGGAGTGGTTGGAGCTGCTTCTCCCCATCTGCCGTGCTCAGGTTGAGATTGTTTGATCCCTTACCTAGGAGATTTTATCTTTCAGGAGGCAGCAGAGAAGGCATGTGTGTATGTGTGTGCTAGGAGTGGAAGGAAAGGGAGAGTGAAACCAACATGCAAAAAAACCAGTCAATTCAATCAATCCCCTCCCTTGCGTGGCAGAGGAGAACTGCCAGAACAACTTCAAGCTGCATCCAGAAGCACCGGGGCACCACTCTGCACCCCATTCCAAGTGGTAAGAACAGGTGTTCTTCTCCCAGTCACAGCCCAGGATGCTCCCACTGCCTCCCACACACCTCCAGTCACACAGAGCTCTCCAAGTGCATGACCTTCCATGTCCTTCCCCACTGGTGCAACTACCCTGCCCACCTGCTTTGCCTTACCTGTGTGCAGGGATCCCCACTTCATCATGCGCTTCATTGCAATTACCAAATAATTCCACCCTGCCTCACCTGCCGTTTCTCTGGAGTTTAAGCCAGGAGGAAATCCTCTGCTTGGAGAGATGATGGTGGGAGGCAGCCCAGGGCTCTCTGGACAGCACATACGGGAGGATGGCACAATGATGATTTGCCCCAAGCTCTTCTTCTGCCACCCCCTCACAGCACTGCACGAAGTGAGAGCACTGATTAAGAGGAGATTTTTCACCATCTTACATCTCAGAATTGTGTAATCAGCTGAGGGTGATTGAAGCGCCTTAGGGCACTGACCATTTTGGCAAGGACCACAGAGAGCTTGGTGTGGCTTCTGCTGTGGCACTAGAAAAGCATCCCAGACGATGCCCTTTGGAAGCCTTTAAAGGTGGCTGATGCAGGATTTTCATCCAACATCCTTGGGCAATGAAGTTAGTTTCACGAGCCTGAGCTATACTCACAACTGTGAGGAGGGGAAATTCTTTCCTATTGAGAGGTTTTGTCTTGCATAAGGGGGAGAGAGTATTAACCTCTAATGATCATTGGCAGCAGCCAGACCTGCAGAGTTCACTGCACTCTGCTTTGACACTGTCAGTACCTCCCATTCTGTAAAATGCACCGATTGCTTTGGTCTTGCCACATTTAGGTCTGCTTAAAGTCCACTTAGAAATTAATGAGGGCCTGTATTGGCAAACATATGAGAAGGATGTGGATGTTACCAGGCTCAGGGGAGAACAGCATTGTGTGGGAAGAGACAACCTGTGCAGACTGGAAAATAAAATGAAAGAAAACAAAAGAAAAACTCCACAGCTCCATACTCACTTATGCTGTTGAGATAATTTTGAAATGATATGATGCTGCAAAGACACAAATCTCTGCTTTAGGTAGCAAACACAGCTTGGGATAAGATCTATGACTCTCTTGCTTTTAGACAATTCTTTCCTGAAGCAAAAAAATAGCCCTCATTTTATCTTGGTACTTGTCCGGGTGCTGGTTTTAGCTTGGGTACAGTACAAAGTATGAGGCTGTATTTTGTGTTTGGGCTGGAAACTGTCAGTAATTTAGGGATGCTTTTGTTACTGCTGAGCAGTGTTTACAGAGCCCAGCTCTTTCCAGTTTCCCACTGTGCACCCCTAGTGAGGGGGCTGGGGGTGCATAAGAAACTGGGAAGGGGCACAATCAGGACATGTGACCCCAGCTGACCCAAGGGACATTCCATACCATGTGACATCATTCTCAGCATATAAAACTGAGGGAAGAAGGAGGAAGGGGGAGATGTTTTGAGACGAGTTTGTCTTCCCAAGCCACAATAATGTGGGATGGAATTCTTCTTTCCTGGGCATGGCTGAGCATCTACCTGCCCATGGGAAGTGGTGAATAAATTCCCTTTTTGGGGGGTTGTTTGCCTGTGTGGTTCTTTCTTTATCTATTAAACCATCTTTACCAGCACCCATAAGATACCCTCCTGATTCTTTCCCCATCCCCCTGGAGGAGAGTGAATGAGCAGATGTGTGGGGATGAGTTATCACCCAGGGTTAAACCATGGCAGTGAAAGTCTTTCTTCTTCAGGGTTCCTTTTTCTGCTACTGACTTGTCTGTCACCACAACAAACTAACTAAAAATCAAATGTGTTTATAGGCTCTTACATTAAAACTATTCATTTATATTTCATTTCAAAGGCTTGGGAATAATTGCAAAAGGTTTTTAACTGGGTAGATGGGAAATGGAGGTAAGACAAAACCAGCCTTTTTTCATTTATCTTATTCATACACAGTTTTGGCAGGTCATCTGAAAAATATTAATTTTAGAATTGTGCATGGAATTGATTTGGCAAAATATATGTAATCTTTCTCTCACATATATCGTGGGAAATATTGAGGTATTGAATCGATGGACTGTATTACTGTCCATGTGTCTGTAAAGTTGCAATTTCATGTCCAGATGCTTTTGAGTTGTAGTTTCACTGGAAAACATTCACCATTTCTATTTTTGTGCTCGTATCTTTTTTTCCCCCCTTTGTTAAAAATAAAAAGACCAAAAAAAACCCAACAAAAAACCAACCATAAACCCCTAAATCCCCAGCAATGTCTTGCACTCAGTTATCAGGAGGACCTTCTTAATAATCTTAATAATCAACAGCTTACCCACTCCATAAATCTGCAGCTGGTAAAATACTGACAGCACTTCCAATTGCAATTAATTATGCCAGATTAATATGAGAAGCAAAAAAAGTGAGAGGAAAAAAGGGGACTGAGAATTCTATATTCTGTTGTTATTGATGCACATTAAAAGTGAACAAAGTACTGTTGTAGGTTTCTGGTATGCGCAGCTCAGAATCAGTGGAAACCCACAGCTTCACAATCAAGAAATCTTTCACTTGGTTCTTTTAAAAAGCGTTTAGCAGGAGGTTCTGAACTTCTGCAAGTTGCCTTTCATCATGATTAACTTTGCATTTTGCTTTGCAACAGTTTCATATGAAAAGAGTGTGCTGAGAAATCTATTTCTAATATTATACAAAACTCTTCTGCCTAAAGTCATATTGACTAAAAAATTATAGAGAATTTGTGTTTTTTTTCCTGCAAATCATCAAATATTTGCACTTTTGTAGAGTGTTCCAAAAATGTTCTTTCTTCACTGGGGGCAAGAACAATTCTTGTATGAAAGAATCAAGAATTGGTTCGTCTTACCCACACCTTTAACCAAAGAAAACACATGGTAACTGTTGCATCCTACCAAAACTAAGCAAGTGCATATTTCTCTGCAGAATCAAAACCATGGAAACAATTAAGCAATTTTAGAAGTCATGGAATTGTGTAGTTATGCCATGACATTGAATGAATATTGAGACTTCAAAATTTCTTTCAAGGTTTCTAGTTTTGAAAGCTTTTCATTTCATTTGGGCTCAGTATTCTTTATCCTCAAATATTATTGTATTCCCAGACATATTGAAGGAAGAGAATTGCAACTTCTTAACATACTCATGTTAAACAAAAGTCTACTTTTGTTTGCTTATGTCTGGTGCTTCAAACACTTACACATGCACCACCACAAAAAGATTGAAGAAGGATTACTGGGGACAAAGCCTAAATTAAATGGAAAAAAAAATAGAAATTGTGATATTAAACTTTTTATTGATTTAGGAGTAGTTAATTGCCCAGTTACTTATCAGAGTAATTTCTCCTGTCTCTTAATCATTTCCACCCCTTAATTGCTCTCACAACCAGATCAAAAAAGAAGACAAATGGAAGTTCAATGATTTGTTGGAAGAATTTTTGCTTCCACTGATAAACATTTTGTCATTATCATTGATAAACCATTTTCTCCAGACTCTGCTCTATTGTTTAGTCATTGATGAACTTGATTTGGTTCTTCCTTCAAGCATATGCATGTGTTTAGCACCAACATTTCAAACCACTTCAGCTAAAAAATAAACGATAAAGAAGAAGTATTAAGATATGAACAAGGTAGGATTCCATCTCTTTTTTTCCAGTTTTTTGCACTGCTCCCTGCTCCAGTTTCCCAGACCTGAAACAACAGTCAAAGGACCAGCAGAGAAGCAGCAGAATTCTGCTGTTGTTTTGGAGAAGCCACTGAAGAAAGGTGGGGAAGGAGGAAGGGCTCAAACTTGTCAGTGCTTACAAAAGATATGAGCAACCAAAAGCACATGGAATTTCCTACCCAGCCCACACAGAACCAACACCCTATAACTACTATCCCTCTGGATGTTAGTACATAGGCCTATCCTGCATAATCTTTGAAAATTCAAGAAGGTGATTCCAACATCTATGATACGTATTCCTAATAATTTCTGAAATGGTACCCACCTATTGCATATAGATAAAACCCCATAAGATGAAAGCCTTGTTGCCTTTGTAAAATTATGGCTCAGGCCTGTTACTCTGGCGGGAGAAGGACCATGGGAAAAGCCCGTGAGAAGAAAAACAATTAGTTTTTATCCATGAAAATGTAGTATCAGCAGAAGCAAGAAATTTAAAAAATAGAAGGAGAAAAACAGCAAGATATCTGCACCTGAATGCTTGAATGCTTATGCTATAGGTAGCCAATGGTAGTATATTTTAGCTAATAATTTATCTAAATTTACAATTTACAATGACTATGTAACACGAATGATAACATACAAAAGTGTATAAAGAGAAGCTGCTTTGTTGAATAAACACCATTTTGACCCTTGAAACAGGCACTGTCTCTGTGTGTGTTGTGGCCTCCCCAACAGTGACACCTGAACCAGCATTGACCCAGGGATGAAGGGCAAAATATTGCTTTCCATTTTTATATTACTTCCACCATCTCGTGAATTTCCCACTCTCCAGAGCTATTGGCTGTGATGACTGGCAGCTCACAAGGGTATCCATGAATAGTAACCCCGTTGGCTGTACAATCTCATCTAATATCTTTCCACATAAAAATGTGAAATAAATGCCAAAGTCTCCTCACATTAGAAAACATAATAAGCAGAATACATTTTTATTACTCACTCTCTGTCTAGTTGTGAACCTTTATATTGAAGACAGTTTTATTCACTTCAGTGCATTTTTTTTCTCTTGAATCTTCTTTTACTGACATAACTGCTTTGGGATAACTTTACTAAGACTAGCAGCAGTCTACCCCCAACAAAGAAAAAATTGATCATGAAAGAGTGATAACCCTCAGATAAAAGAAACAGCAGGGGAACAAAAGTGATGGGTTCGTTTAAGATACTAACTGTGATACGATTGGTCTGACAAGATCTTTTTTCTTTTAATACATTTTATTTCAAGGACAATTGATATGGTAATCAGATCTGGCTCAATTTTTTCTCATTATAAGGGCATGATCGTTACATGTAAATAAAAAGGTCTTCTGTTAATAAATTGGACAGTTAACACCTGAATCAGAAGAAACTGGAATACAAATAATCATGTTTAATTTCATATAGAACCTCATTGTCATTATAAAGTTACAGAAAAAAAAAAGAAACCAAAAAAAAGTATTTACAGGTTAAAAATCTGGAGAAATTTAAACTGGAAAGATAGAAATTCTGTTCTTTTCTTTTATTAAACATAACGGTTCCATTCCTTATATTAAAGGCTGCTTTCCTTCTAAAAGTTGTGAGTAGGTTTTTCAAGGCCAAAGACAGTGATATTTTTAATCATGTCTTCTGTACATATCAGTTCCAGAGGCCATTGTAAATGTATTTTTTGATGCTCATTTTAACAGTGGTGCCAGTTCTTTATTCTCTGTGTGAGAATTCACTGGCTGTGTATTCTTTGCTGTTTATAGAAGGGCATGTGCAGGTGTTTGAGGTTTTGCTGCTGTTTCCCACCAAACTGTCAGATGATGAACCTTTGCCAGCCTCAGATATTTATTTAAAAACTGAAAAGCTTCAAGTAGCCTTTCTGCTCTCCTCAAGTTTTAATGCTTCTTCACAAGCTTTGCCAAAGCTTTCTAGAGCTTTTATAATTTTCTTTATCCCATTCCTCTCTTTCAAGTGTTTCATTATTTTTGCTCATCTTTTCTGCATCTAAGCCATTGTTTCCTTTCTCCTGAGGGTACAGGTTAGGCATGAGTTGCCAGATGGCCAATCTAACACTTGAGCTATATTAATTAGCCCTAAACTCTTCCCATTTCCCTTCTGAATCCTTTCCCTCTGCTGTCTTTTGTAATCAGATTTTATGCAAGACTTCCTGCATGCTTCACAAACATGTTTGGCTGCAGACCCCATGGCCATTTCTTCCCGTGATATTTTCACTTTCTGAATCCCACTCTAATTGCATTTAGATATTAGAGTATATGTATTGCTCTCATGGTGCTGTCCATCCAATATTAACATTTCTGCTGATGTAGTCTGAGTTAGTTATATTTCAATTAAATATTACTCCCTCCAGAGGTATCATAGAGCAGAACAGATCTGGAAGGATTTAGTAAAGTTAAGTTTTTCTGGAAGGAGAAATATATAGAAACTAAGGAGCAATATGAAATCTCTCTCCAGTATTAAAACATAAAATTCTGTGTACTGGTAGAGCTTATTATGTGTTTCATTAATTTTTTTCTCTCTCAGAACTTTTAAGGATTTTTTATAATGCTCAGCTCATTTCTTTTTTTTTTTGTTCCTCTCTTCACAATATTGTAAATTGGCAGAATTTCAAGGAAAAATAATTTTATTCTAATTGCATAGTAGAGAACATTTACATCTGTTAATGCCAAATCTTCCTTTATGCTGAAATGAAATAATTACTTAAGGGAAAAGAACTTCACAAGGTTCAAAATTGCATGCAATTGTGTGATTACTAAAGAGAATTCACAGAATTGTGATTGTTCAATATTTTCATTTCTTTATAAGTAGTCCCATAGACAAAATTATTGATAAAACTCTTCACTAAAGCATTGTACATACAGAAAAACAACGCAAGTCTTACTGCTAATTCATTTTCACAGGAGTCAATACACATGAACACCGGAAATAAAAGCCCTAAATAAGATGGGTATGTTTTTTGTTGTTTGGAATGAAAGAATCTCTATGTAATAAATACTTGAGAATGTGGGAAAGACATAAAATGAACCAAAATATTTCATGTAAGAATCNAGTTCTAGTAGAAATTTTAAGCATAAAAACCTTTCACTTTTCAGTCCTCAAAAATATGCACTGTTCCTGGCCCTTTCAAAACTCTGTTTGCGATACCTCTTAGGGAATGAACACAAACTCTACCAATGATGGTCCAAGCCCTCAGCTGTGCCATGCTTATCCTATAGGTTTCCAAAATAATCAGCTTAATAGTATTATCACTGATAATATCAATGCTGGTTTTGACTCACCTGCTTTTCATCAGGGGTAATTTATAGCAAGTTAGCGCTGTAGGATAGTCAAGAATAGCTCTGATTTGCCATGGGGACCTTCACCAAGGCCTTCTGGCCGGTGTGGTCCTAATGAGCCTCTTGAGCAGCAGCAAGGTCCCAAGTGCCCAGCTACACTGACCAACTCCTCTCCTTCACAGCAGAAAACTCCTCTCTGTCACAGCAGAAA